>VDFB02392264.1:0-25234 GCA_007258455.2 Sequoia sempervirens
AACATTTTTCTGATATTTATGCTAATTTAGGAGCATGGTCTTATAAGTCTAAATGGGTCTATCAGATAATAGAAATACAAATCCAAGTAACTAATGAAACCCAAGAGTTAATCCAGCTCTTTATAGATGAACAAATAGAAAAGATGCAAAAAGCAGCGCTACAGAAAAACGGCTATCAATATCTGCATATTAGTTATGTTCTCTGTGGAATAGAAGCCCATTATAGATTAGGAATTGAGTCTTATGCCTATTGTACATTACTTGATGCTAGGCACAACAGTTATAAAGATATGCTGTTAGGTGGAGCCTTTGGTTGTGTTGGTTATGGCCCTGTACAGTTTGACACCATACCTAATTTCTCTATCTCTCTCCGTGATAAAAATCTGAACCAGGTCTTGAAATTCCAATGGAAGACCGCAGGCCTAGATATGAAGATAGGGTCAGTAACCCATACTCTACACTTTGCAATAAGTGCAAGATTCTTTAATACTACTGTCCCCGTAATGAGAGATCCCAGATCCAAACCAGGTCAAGAATGATACAGTGTCGTCTGGGAGACAAAGAAAGACAAACAACTAATAAAGTTGAAGGCACCAAAGACTATCCCTCTGGCCCAACTTCAAATTCCTCAAAATTGGGTTATTAATTATAGGAGCATGGTTGAAAATAAATGACCAAAATCCCTAGAACAAATCTCTCGCATCAGAGAAGAAGGCGGATAAGCCTATGTTGATTTCTCTAATGATGAAGAGGAATTTAACCCTGGTACCGGAACATTATCCCGTACATAGAGTTTTGCTAGTACTCAAACAAGTTTCTCTGAGCCTAGCAATAAAGATAAAGGAAAAGGGATTTATCAGTCTGAACCTTATAAGCCAAATCCCTTAGATAGCAGATACCATGGCAAGGATACCCAGTGTAGAAAACCCTGGAGCTCAAAAGCAATAAATCATATGCCTAACTGCACATGTCATGCCATAGTATTCACCAAGAATAGGGTCATCCATAGAAAAGGAGAGACCATACCGGAGCCAACTCCCAAAACCACGGTTTGTTCATATCCTGATTGTGAAGTTGATGAACATGGGATTATTACCTGTAAGAATTGTAAATATTCCTGGCATGAGAGGTATGGACCTAAAGACCCACCTGTCCCTGAATACCATAGTAACATGATGGGTGGTAGGACAGTAAAATTCCCTGAATTCCCTGACCAAGCCACAGAAGAAGGGGAAATAGATACAAAGGTGGTAGTAACTATCTCTGGTGGAGGACAAAGAACTCATACGTTTGAAGGACTCCTTCCTCCTTTTAAGGACTTCTTCAAATATGACCAAAGTCGGCAACAGTGGATCCAATATTGGCCACAACGCCCTAGTGATGTGAATGTTGATGCTACTGCATCAGAAAAATTGCTCAATTGGACCAATTTGTGCAATAGAAAAGATGCACTATTGGTTAAAGATGCTCGAGCAAGGTCCCTCCAAAATGCAATCCAAGATCGGTTGGATCATGAAGATAATAAACAGATGTTTCATGATTTGTAGGCCAAGCTGGCCCAATTTAATTCTGAATACAAGGTATTTGTCACCCAAGAGATTAATTCTCTAAAGAGTGACTATAATGCCTTGAAAACTGGCCTCAATAGCTAGATGAATCAACAACAAACTATCCTGAAACAAGTACAAGAAGAAGCTAATAAGGTTAAGCAAACTCAGCAGGGTTTGATCAAGATAGGACTTGACCATAAAGTCAAGCTTGAAGTACTTGAGCTCACCGTCAATCACCTCTCTTATAAAGTAGGATGCACTAAAGATAAGATTGAGAGAATAGAAACTAAAGCCCTTAAGATTTAGCCACTCCAAGAGCATCAAGAACAACTGAAGGAAACTTCAGACCAAATCTCTGAGAAACTAGAACGACTTCGTTTTAGCCCTTCTGGTGAGCAAGTTACACAACCTGCTAGTAATCAAGCCAATGGTAGCTGAACAGTTAGAAGATGTCCACTAGGTCAAAAAATCACTCAAGAAATTGATGAGCGAGGAAGACAGTTCTCTTTTACGAGGACTGCAGTAGATGAGGTCTTCAACCCTCAAAAGGGTACTTTTGAAAAGAAGACCAGTAACATGGTCAAGATACTCAAGTCCACTACCAGCACAACATCAGACCCATTTCTATCAAACCTAAAGCCTCAAGGATCTTTACTTCCACCATGGTAAAAAATGGAGACATATGAGCCTCTTGAAAATAAAGCCATGATTGAAGCACTTTCAGGATGGGTCGAGAATAAGTGTAATGCCACACCACAATGGGATCCAGCGAAAATAATTGAAGCCACTCTCAATGGATTCATGAGTGTTGCAGCCAAGGTCTGGGGTCAATTGGACCAGAATTACAAAGCTCGCCTCATACAACAAGGTATGGGAGCAGTTGCTGGAGAATTAACCAGACTCTTTGTAGGAAGTACTACAACACTGGAAGAAGAAGCTCTTGATAAGTTTACCAAGAATAGGTGTTGTGATCTAAGTTATTTACACCAGTATTGCAAAGAGCAGTTCACCAACTTCTACAATTTAGGCAAAGCCATGAATGAAGAACTTGGCAAAGGATTCCTACAATCCTTTGAAGATGTTGGTGAGTTATACTACACCAAGTTCCTAGAACGACTTTGAGACCAGAACAAGGAATGGGTAGCCGTCACCATGATCGAGCTCTTTGAATTTATCAAGGACCTCAACAAAAAGATACTAGAAGCTAGTGAAGAAAGAATTCTAATCAGATCAGTCAGACCAGTCATCAAGGCTGTAGTCATGCGAACTGCACAAAAGAAAAGAGGTTATGGATGTGACCCTGTCAGCAAGCTTCATCAAACTAATTGCACTCTGTGACCAAAGAAAAAGAAGTTTTATGGAAAGAAAACAATTTGTGAAAACTGTCAGAAGACTGAGAAAAAGAAACAAAAAGGTTTCTTTAAGAAGAAAAGGACATTTTCTAAGTCCTTCAAAAAAAGTCACAAGCCAACCTGTTACATCTGCAAAGGCCCACACTATGCAAACAAATGCCCAGAACGCAGGAAAAGCAAAGGTAAAAAGAAAGTTCATCTGATGAAGGAAATGCTCAGCGAAATAGAAGAAGAATATTACTACTTCAATGAAATAGCCTCTGAGTCTGACTCAGACTGTGTTCATTTCCACTCATCAGAAGAATCTGAAGAAGAAAGTTCTGTCACTGAAGAGGCAGAACCAGAAGAAGAGTTGGATCTTGAAATTCCCTTTATGCATAGTAACATGATGTAGTTCAAGGGAAGATTCTGCAAACCTGAAGAAGTATTGTAGCAACAACAAGCAGAAAGGACTGCACTACTCCAACTCATTCAGGACAAAGGAAGTAAAGATGGTTACCATATGTGGCAATCACGGAATCAAAGGATTGAAGATCTGGAGAAATAAATCTTCCAGACTAAAGCTAAAATTGAGTATGATGAGGAAAGAAGGCTACGACGTCTCCAACAGATCGAGCAAGAAGAAATGGAGCGCCTAGAAAAACATACTCTCAGCTTCACTCTGAATCCTGTACAAGAAACTTCTAGTCAGAGTAGAAGAGCTTGGCAACACCAGTGGATCTTGCTTTTGTAGAAAGTCTTGAAAGAGGCTGCAGTAGAACTTGAAGAATTGCAGCAAGAAGAACTCAAGGACCAGCAAGAAGCCGCCAAGCAAGAAGAACCCGCTCTTGAAGCCTATCTGCGTACTCATAAACAGAAAAGTGAACTAGGAAGTTCCAGTAGTTCACGGAATATCTCTGCCACATTCACTCCCGCAGCAAAAGCACAAGCCTATCGTCAATAGAGATAGACTTACGAGAGAGGAATGCCACCACCACTAGATGTTCTCAATATGGTGGTAAGAGCATCTAGAGTTCACATTAAGGAATTCAATGTCGAAGCAGAATTGAAGCAGTTCAATAGAAGTACAGTGATGAACTAACCAAGGCTATCCTCAGTAAAATTCTGAGTCCTACAGGCTCTAAAAAGGCCTCGTACTTCAGTCACATGATCAAAGGATATGAAAGTATGGTGAGTGAATTTACTATTCATTTCAAAGGTATTAAATCTTACCATCTTAAGATCATGCTAGATACTGGTGCAAATCTAAATATTGCTAGATATAACTGCTTCCCTGCAAATCAATGGGTGCCAACCAAAACTAAAATTAGTTTTGGGGCTCATGAACGATATTCCTATTGGAGCGCATGGGCGCCGATTTAGTTTCTGGATGGTACTCAACACCATCTAAGATTCATCCATACAGAGCTTCCAGATAGTGACACAGCTATAGGCATGCCTACCATGCAGACATGGAGTCCTATAGAAATTACTTGTAACCATGTTTTCTTTAATCATTTTAACAAGTTTCCTCTTCTCGGGAATTTCACTCCATCAACAAAGATAAAAGCTGATGTCCCTATTCGAGAAGTATTTCAGAATAAGAAGAAAGCAAATTAAACCTGGATTGCCTGAGAACTCTCAAGTCATGAAGGTGAATTAGCAGAAGTTGAGAAATTGTTTGAAGAACATCTTTTCAGTAAGGACCTGAATAAGATGCAGAGAAACTTCATCTGTAAGTTACCCCTGAAGAAGGACGAAGATGGTCACTACATTGAACCCAAAAGTAGGGCCAATAGTTTTCTCATTAACAGGGATGAAAGATCCCTCTATGAAAAGGAAATCTAGAAATTACTGGATCTCAAACTGATCCTGTCGAGTACCTCGCCATATAGCTGCCATGCCATGTACATCCCGAAAATAGATGAAGAAGGTAATGAGATTGCGGAAAAATGGTTAGTAGTCAACTACAAAGCTTTGAAAAAATGTTTAGAATGAAACCAGAATCCCTTTCCCTCCAAAGATTTTATATGGCATAATATTCAAGGAACCTTGTTTTATTCAAAATTTGATCTAACAAAAGGTTTCTAGAAGATTAGTATTCACCCATTTGACAGGTACAAGACGGCCTTCAGCGTACCTCAAGGTCTATACCAATGGAAAGTTTTACCCTTCGGTATAAAAACTGCACCTTCAATTTTCCAAGGATTTATGGATTTTGTATTCCATAAATATCATAAGGAGATTATTGTTTATATTGATGATATATTGGTCTTTTCAAAATGTGTCAGAAGCCATCTGAGAAGTCTACGAACTCTCTATGAGCTCTATATGACCAATGGTTTGGTTTTAAACCCAGAAAAATTTCATATGCTTGTAAAAGAAATAATCTTTCTAGGTGTAAAATTACTTGAGGAAGGATGTATGCAAGTGCAACAGCACATTTTAACTAGATTTTTTGCAGTCAAGGTCATTAATGAGAATACCCTGCGACGGTTTCTCGGCCTTATTAATTATGTTGCTGCACATTATCCACACATTGCTAAAGACCACAGGATCCTCTGCCATCTGCTCTGAAATGAACAACTTGAATGGGAATGAAGGCACTATGATGCGATTCAACGCATCAAAGAGAAATGCAAAGATCTACCTACTTTGCAATTGCCAGGAAGCAGATACAAAATAATTGAAACTGATGCATCTGAATCTTGCTGGGGAGCTGTTCTCAAAGAACAAGATGAAAGTGGAATTGAAGAACCTGTTCGATATGCCTCTGGCACATTTACAGGAGCCGAATGCAATTACCACTCCACTCACAAGGAACTATTAGCAATAGTTAAAGCTTTTGAACATTTTATGATGTTTATTGCTGATAAAAGTTTTCTTGTCAAGTCAGCTCTCCAGCACGTGCATAGCTTCCTGTGAGCTGACACCAAAGATAAAGTCAAGCACAACCGCTTGCTAAGGTGGGAAGAATTCATCTTTGCGTTCGATTACGATATCGAACACATCAAAGGTAAACATAATTACCTTGCAGATTACCTCAGTCGAGAATTCCATCAAGAAAATAGTGATGGTGTTTGAATGTGTAACCTGACATTATCTCACTAACATCACTGAGGAACATCTTGAGCCAATACGACAAAGTTCTCGGGAGCACGACTTCAACTGTATGCATCGACTAACTGAAGAAGGTTTTCTTTGAATTGAGCCACCCTCTTGGCTCCCAGCCAACCATCTATATCAAGATCCTTTACCAGAAGATGTCTCAGAGACTGAAATCACCAAACCATGGGATGTGACATGGCGTAAACCACATAACCCTCAACGTTTTGTTGTTGGTACTCCAGATTTCAACTGGATTGACCAAAGTCTAGCCACTACAATGAAAGGTTACCTACATGGACCAAATGTTGAACATCATTCACCCACTTCCTACCATGGAAATTGTTTCCGACTGTGGTTCACTGACATAGATCGATATAATGATGGCAACAGATACATTGTAAACACCTATGGGCCACAAGGTGTTTATCTTCACCTACCACTATATGAGCGGATCACGCATATTGTGTGACATCGTGTCCCTACATGGCTCTAGACACGACATTCTACCCATCGCCAATATTACACCAGCCCAAGCAACCCTGGTAACATGATAGAACAGTGGCAACGGATTACAATAGAATATATGTACTGGTGGAATGAATTGACACCTCCCTTCTAGTCGACACATCATCAACCATGGACCAATGAAGAATTTACCGATGCACTTGGTGGAGAAGATCCCAAGGATTTCTTTGAACATGAAAGCCCGTGACTAGTGATGGGGTATGTCCATCACAAGATTTACTTTACTTTACCTTTAATAAAGTAAAGATGAGAGACAACTCATACTGTCAAATCCGTGAACGCACTACCAAAAGTGTGTGTACGAGAGGATGCTCTCGTGATCAAAGGAATGAACCCCATAGTGACTTTTGGGTGTAAAGTCAACATGTATGTGACATGTGTCCTAATCACGGTTGTCTACTTTTCCTAGTCACTCCACTATCTCAGTGGCTATAGAAAAGTTTATCGGTTGAACCTTATCCAGTTCACGCACTAACCCCGTGGGTCCTGCTACGGATAAGATTATTTTTACGTGTCACTCATCTAACGACGAAACTCAAATATTATCAAAGAGAAGGTAAAAGATCAGCTTCGGTGGAACAAGTTTCTTCCTATAAGAAGACCCCGAAGACGCCTATCTCCACACACAATCTTGGAGCAAGTTCTTGAGTCTTAGAAGAGTTGAGTTTGTATTTAGTACTTTAGCAAGTTTGTACCCTTAGGTTGTTATATTTCTACAAGTCTTATGTAATTGGCATTTGTAATTAATTCTAAATGATAGGAACATGTGGGGATTCCCAAGAAGATCTCCTACAAAATAGGAGCACATGGGGCACCCACATGGAAGGTGGAATCCACCTTGAGTTAAGTTAACTGTTTAGTGAAAGATAACACTTCAGTAATGCATGTAAAATTCCTAGAAGTTAGGAATTGATGTTTACATGCATGGAGTTCAATTTAGTTTAGTTTAGTTCAGTTCAATTCAGTTATGGTTCAAGTATTAGTTTAGTTCAATTCAGTTCACTTATGGTTCAGTTAGCTTCAGTTGCATGTACTTAGTTTCAATTGAATGCTAGTTGACTTCAGTTGAATTGGAATGCATGACTAATGACTTGAGTTGCATGACAGATAATAGGTGACTACTTTTAGTTAACAAGGGATGATCAATCATGCATGATATTTGCATGAATGGTGGAGAGATATGTTTCAGTTAATAGAGATTGACTTGGACCCACCTTGGGCACCCAAGTTGGCATCTTGGAGTTAACACTTTTGCATGATAAGATATTTTATAAGGTTGAGTTAAGTGGGCCCATTCTTGGGTGCCAACTTTGAGGAGAAGCTTACAAGATATCTTCGGAATCAACATTGAGTTATGACTTCAGTTTGGGACACCCAAATTGATGAAGGACTTGGTTTGACATTGTTTTTCATGGAAGAACTCTACTTGCAAAGAATAGGCGTAGGTTTTGGGAGATAAGATTTGTGCTTTGTAATTGTAAACTCTTTGGAGTTTACAAGGCTCATTATTGTCTATAAATTACAGCAAATTGAAGAGAGTTCTATTAGATTTTATTGCAGGTTGTGAAGAAGAATTGTTGAAGGAAAAAGAAGCATCTCAAGCAAGGATTGATAAAGAATTATTGTAATCTTGTTCTAAGATTAAATAATAAAAGCTCTATTAATTTTGGTGGTGGAGTTTTTTTCTCGAAAGGGTTTCTCCATTGTATATGCTATGTCACTTCTATCTTTTGGTCTTATTCTTCAATATTTTGTCTACTTCTACAAATGGTAAAATGAATCTAAACAGATAATCATAAACAAAGAAATTGAAAAAAAGAACAGTTAATTAGAGATACAGTATAATAGTTTTACAAGTTTTAAAGCGACATAATTACCTCCATTTTCAATAGAAGTGAGAGTTAAGATTTGGGAGGATTCTAAATGAGGTGCTTGGATAATGTATGACTTGAAGCTTCAATTTCAAAGATAGGGAAAATATAGATTAGTCAAGGACTAAAAAATCAAGGGTAGGGATGATATATGAAGGGTACTTGGGGAAAGGGAAATTCGTCAGGTTAGCAGAAATGAGTGAAAGGTATTGTAGGTCAAGGAAGTTTGAAAGTCCAATGCAAAAAAGGATTTAAGGCAAATGGTTGGGACTTTAGAGTTTAGGGGAACAAAGGAGATGATACACTATTTAAGAGATGCCCAAAAATTTTGTGCTTAAAGACAAAAAAATTATAAGCAAAGGATCAAATTTTCAAGGCTCAAATGAATGGTATGTCATGTAGGAGCATTTAGGGGTACTAGCAATCTTGCATCACCAAAAATATTGCTATTTTATTTTTGTTGTTTTCAATAAGGGCTATGATGTGTGGAAAATAAATATTTTAATTTGCAATAATGTGTGATGAGTCTAGAATATGGTCTAATTTTGGATAGAATTTATGGTTTATTTACTGAAGTTACCATGGACTTTGACATTAAGTGTTGATACTTTTATGATATTTTCCTCAAACTATAAACATTGGGCTTAATCTTATTTCAACAAACCTTTAATGATAAATGGCATGTTATATGAACTGTCTATATTAATCTTGCATGTGGTTAATGAATGTTCCTTAAGGTGGTTGCAAATATGCAGTTATTGCGCATACTAACATTTCCATGTAGATAAGTTGAGGATGCTAAATTAAGGAAGACACTGCCAGCTGGGCATGCACCATAACGTCCAACAAAGGAATTGCTCAAAGGTTAAAGGAGGTCGACGACAAAAGATTCCTCATGCAAACCGAATGTAACTTCCTTGTCGTGGACTTTAATGCTGGTTGAGCAGATGCGGGCGCTATTGTTGTGTTAAATATATGTTTGGACCTGCATGTCTGACCAGATTCCATGCATGTGTAACCATCGCCACTCCACTTTCTATGTTTTCACTAAATGGAATCCTCCCACTTCATGGAGTTGACTGCTTTGTTTAGTTGATAGTATAAATAAAGATTTGGTGCTCATTCTAAGGAGGTTGCATGATTTGATATTGTACTTGCATTCTTGAGTTTTCAGTAATTTACAAATATATTACTCTTTTGTACTCATGATTTACAGTGAATAAAATAAAGTTATGAGTTCGAACATCTGAGTTCTCATTAGTTTTAGAGGATACTTATCCAAGGGGGCCCACTTGGTGAGTAATCTGTCCTTTAGTTTATTATTAGTTTAGTATTACTTGTTGTTTAGTAATTAGTTAAAAATCTGGCACCGACTATTTCTACAGCCACTAGAATTCCATTTTGTGACTGTTCCTATAGCCAAAGAAGACAGAGTAGTGCCCTATTTGTTTGCTCAAATTTTCATTTTTGTTATGCATTTTAGCTTGATGTAGTTGTTGATTGATGATTGGCATTTATGGTATTACCTTCTAAGCAATTTACTTTCAGTATTGTGAGTTCCTTAGTTGTAGAATGACAATGGTTACTTTGGGTTCCTAGTGCACATATTGTGCTGACCCATTTCAAGGTCACATCCCTGGGTTGACAAGTTAAATGCACCTTCATGATGATTGAAATAGCTATTGGAGTCATTGGTAGTTTTTCTTACTGTAGTGTTTCTGGAATTTGTTCTTAGTATACCCTCATTGAGGAAGTAATGACCCCCCCTTATTCTTTACCAATTCTTTGTGTGAGCTAGCTGATAGTGAATGATATTGCATGCATAGAGGAAGGAGAAGGGATTCTTATGGGAGATTCCTTCCTAACAATCCTAATCCATTCCAGCTAGTTGAATATCAGAACCTGCCAAGAGAAGAAGAAGAAGAAGAAGATCCACGCCCCTTTGTTGATGTGTTTCTTGATCTGACTAGCTCTGAAGTCTCCTCTAAAGACCAAAATAATCTTGGTAACCCCTTTGCTTTGGAACTACGTCAAGCAGGCATGGGTGATGAAAATAGGAACAAAACTAACCAACCAACTTTTTCTTTCCCCATTTCCCATAAGAATGAAGTTGACAACATCAAGAACATCCCTGCTTCAGCACTCCCCAAGTTTAATAGACTTGTCACAGAAGATCCTGAGACCTTTTTGTTTGAGTTTGACATACTCTGCAGGAGTTATGACTATACCACCAATTCCTATAGGCTTAATATATTTCCTACTACTCTAAAAGAGGATGCATTAAGATGGTTCTTGAGCCTAGGAAAAGATACTGTGGAAACTTGGGAAGACATGTGTGCGAACCCTTTTCCTAGTACCTGCAAAACAACATGAATAAACAAGTTAGACAAGGAATTACAAGCTAAAAGAAGGATTCCCCATGAAATCCATTTGCAAACTCAAAATAGGAAAGAAAATAAGCAAGAACACAATGAAATGATAAAAACTAGATTAAATCTTAATTTAAATAGCAAACACTTGATCCCATCGGGCAATTGGTGCCAATTTGATGTGAAAATTGGCCCTTTCCCAATTCCTATGATCCAAGATTCAAATGTTGAAGATGATGTTGATCCACTTTGATGAGAAGATGAGAACTCCAAGCCAAATCTACAAAAAGCCTAGCTAAGAATTTGAATGATGGATGGAAATGGCTAAGTATTTTAGCATGGTAACTTTGCTTGGATTGTGGATGATAAAATGAGGAGAGCTCTTCATTTATAGGATTTCAAGATGGATGAATTCCCAAATTTGAACAATGTGGGACTAACATTCATCCAATGATATGGTGCCACTTGTCAAGCTATGAATGGATGATGGTTGTGCAAGATTTGGGGTTTGTGCCAATAAATGCCAATATTTGAAATTCAAATTTGTTGAAATGACATGTAAGAGGGAAGGAAAATGCAATAAATGCCACTTGGCTCAAGGCAAAGGACATGTAAGAGGTTTTAAATGCCTTGTTGGATGTACATGTTGACTTAGAATTTTTGAATTCAAATTGAGAGAATATTCCAAAAGATGCCATGTGAGGAAAATAGAGATTTAATAAATGAATTAAATCTATTTTCATGTGCAACTTGCATTATCTAGAGGATGTGACATGAGATTAGATTAAATTAATCAAGGTTTAATTAATTTAATAGGAGATTAGATGATGTGACTTATTTGACTTAGATTTATGGATTTATTTAAATCGATAAGAGAGGAATATGATAAAAGGCTAATTAAATAAAGATTTTGATTTATTTAATTAAAAGGGATGGTGTTAGATTAAATCAAATAAGGTTTTAATTTATTTAATTTAATGGACAGACTTTAGAGATTTAATCAAATAAATTGATTATTTAATTAAATAGGGATAATTAGATCAGATGGATTGATTTAATTAACAAGAGAGGATACTGATGAATTTAATCAGATAAGGGAATTTGATTAAATGGTTAGACCGAGGAATGATTTAGGAAGAAATGATGTTAGTAAGTTGGGATCAAGTGCACAATGTCAATCAGTATATTTTTGATGTCTACATTTGCCCCTCTTTGAAGCAATGCACTCATTGCGTTGGTTCAAATAATACACAATCTTGATCAAAATAAAAAAAATCGATATTAAAAACTTGCCCCACTACTGCATGGCGAGATAAAACATGCCATTATAATGCCCCCTTGAAAGATTGGACAAAATTTTTAATTTTTTGGGTGATCTCGCAAAAAAAAGGGACAAAGTGCCTGACAAGTCCGAAAGGGGTCCGGGAGGCTAAAAACGTGTCTAAACACAATAAATCGATGAAAAACAAGCCTCGAACGGACGAAAACAGGTTCAGGGGTCCAAAACCCTAGCAGGACAACCCTAGAGGGTCAAAAAACCCTAATTTTTAGGCTTAAAAGGGGCCCGAGGGGTCACTTTCAAGTCATTTTAAAACACCTCCGCTAGCAAACCTCGAGATTTGAGCTTTGACCTCCTGACGATATGGCGCAACGACAGCTTCCTCTACACATTTCTAACCGAGTTCGGACCTACCAGCGGCCACCTAGCATCGGTGCCCCGGTATGTGGCCCTAACTAACGCTTCATTTTTTTGTTTTCATGCATTTATTACTGCTTTTAAGGAAAGCTCGCCTCCAGTGGCACTATTATAGCGCCGCTCGGTGTTTAAAGTGCATCGCTTTTAGCCTTTTTACGCCACATCAGTGTTGTTTAGCACAGCAGTGGTGCAATTTGGAGTTTAAAAACTCCACTGCTAGGCTCGGGCTCGGACTCAGACTCGGCAGGCTAGTTTGGAAAAGTGCACCGTGGCGGTGCCCTTTTCATGAAAACAACAACGTTGGGGTTTAAAGTGCGTCGCGGCGGCGCTATTTGGCTAAATTCTAGGTCCAGTGTCAAAGTTTGAGGAAACTCAAACTGCGACTCCTTCACAAACTGCGCCACTGGGAACGAGTTTGGAGCGTTAGGTCAGGAATTTTTCAAAAAATTTAACATGCCGACTTTGCGTGATGCAGGACAGGCCTAGGGAGCTTTATTCTCGGGAGCACCAGTTGCAGGATTTGGCAAGTGTCCTACGAGACTTTAGTGAAAGAGACCAGGATCGGCTGGGGGCTGCAGGATTATGACATATTGCGTACGTGGTGCCCGTGCGCACACACCTCGGGATGTTGTCAGCGCTGGTGTAACATTCCACCTCTTAATACACAAGTAAACTCAAGAATTTACTAGAAGGTAAATAAACTTAGTAAACATGAGAGAGATTTTTTTTTTTTTAAAGTGAAAACATTTGCATAAGCATAAGAATAAAGTACAACTTTTCTAGATAAATTCAAACTTGAATTCACATGTAATCATAACTAGAACCAAGCTAATTCCTTACAGAATTCATTTATATCACCTAAAATAAATTTGGCATAAAGAATAGTTTTACCTCATAGGTTTTTCTATCATAAGTCAAAACATGGAGTTCACTGCATCTGGAATGTCGATCTCTATCTTCACAAGCCTCAAAGAGTCTACTGCTACATAGGGAGAGCATCATCCGAGTGCTTTTCCTCCAACCACGGACTCAAGTGGTCCCCCGCGCTCTTCCTAACTGGAAGTGACCCGGCCCTTCTCGAAGAGTATAGATATAAGGAATTGTCAAGTTTCTCCATCTCAGTCCTAGGGATGTGTCCTACAAAACTCAATCGATCATACAACTCTAGATCCCATATAGCTAAGTATGAACATTCTGATTGGTCATGCCATCTAGACACTCACCTCTGACTTTTCTTGGAACTGTCTCACCCTATAGTTTACTTACTTTATTTGATACTCTAGACACAAATTAGTCTGTATAGAAAATCCATTTTAGCCAATCTGACTTAGAACTAATCCTTAATCTAGGATATTCATTCAATGTAAAAATTGAGGTATTTCAAACCTTTTAAAAGTCCCTTATTGCATCCTTGCAATATCTAGGGTTAATGACTTCCTATCATTTACTTCTCAAGATTCAATACCCAAAATCTCGATGCGTTTAATCGAGTTTCACATTATCGAAGAATCTCTTAAAGTGTTATAAAGACTTACTGTCTTGATCTATAGTTTTCTCGACCTTTTACTGACAATCAACGTATATATGTGCAATGTCATATCTGACATAAGAGTCATAGATTTCCTACATCCTCCTTGTTTCAATACTAGGGTTTAGCTTCTCTAACCCAACGCATAGAAATATCATCATCCTTGATTCTCCAAGGGTAATAACATAAGTGTAACTAACCATAATAACAAAATGCCTCTAGTCTCTCCTAGACCACTTGACATTGTTTGAATTCACATGTTACGTACATGAATAAACATAGTATTCAAGGTATTTCCTTACCAATATAATATCTCAAAGAATACTATCATTTCATATCAATAGTCTTGATCTAAGTCAATATTTCAACCCTTAAAAGGTTTGATTTATAAAAGATAATAATCTATCTTCGACCCCTTGGTCTACTTGAGTCTACTGACTTTCAACCTAGGTTAAGTTATGAACTCATATATAACTTCCTTTAATTTCTTAAAGCTTTATCGATCTTAATAGTTTACTACCATCATATTGAATTGAGTTATGAATCTCTCCTTATGTCCCACCTTGAGGTAAATCATTCCACTGATACCCAATCTTGGGCTACCTATGTCTTATGTGCACTTAGCACTAAAATAAGTTCTATTGAACAAGAACTATGAGATCTATATATCATTGCATTGCCTAGTTTATTCTCTCTCCTGAGACAACATAGCACAAGTACCAATGGTTAATAGAAAGGCTATCTAAATTTCCACATCCCTGGATCACCTATTCTCCTAGATTTGTTTTACAAAAAATGTCGTGTAAAACTCAATTTTGAAAAGGTATTTTGTAACCATAGTGCAACATTGTCGCTTCAATATCAAAAGGATATTATCATCACTGAAACCTCTATTCCAAATAAATAACAAAGATATGCTTCTAAAAGCAGGAATACATCTATTAAACTATCGTAGTCTTCACCCAAGATATTCCATTATATCCTTATACTTCTCTTTTTAAGGGAATACTGATTTGGTCTTTCCATTCTCTAAAACTTGTATCATTTTCCCTTAAGAGTACCATTTTCCTTTTAAGGATGCATGTTCAACAAGATAAATAAAAGATTACATAGATTCATCCTTTCTTTCTTGTAATCAAAATTTGTTAACATAACTCCAACATAGTATTCTTCTGTTTAAGACTATAACATAATATTTCTATTTGAAACACCCATAATAACTCTTTTCATACAAGGGTATAAGACGTTAAGGATAAAGAACAACATGCCTGTATAGGTGATGCTAATCTGGACTCCTTGATCAACTATGCTAACACCAAGCTTTTGGAAAGATATAGATTTTTATCTTCTTCTATTCTTTCGCCGGTCCAAGTGAAGCACCTCTCTTTGACAATTCTAAGAATTTTGACACATAATCATAGCACTAGCACGCTGCTTCCCACTTGTCCACAGAGGTATTGACACCCCATGGTTGAAGAAATGTTCTCAATGTCATAACTTTGGCTTTATTTCAATAATTGTGTTCATTTTTTACAGTCTCAAAAAAAAAACCTTTATTCATTTTATACATATCCTTCAATCCTTGAATTCCATACAGTTACATCTCTTCGAGGTAATAAAAATTATTCATGTGTTTTCTAGGCTTTCACCTTCTGCATGCATGCCTTTTGCGTTAATATTGAATAACAACTCCCTATTATATGCCTGCGTCCTTCACCCGTTCTGCATGAGCTTGAGAATCGTTTCCTCCCATGAAAACTCCAACTCCATTGAAAGGCGCCCTCATTCAAATGTTATCGCACATTGTATCCTTTCATAATTCAAGCATTGTCGGACTTTTCTTCATTAATATCTTGGCTCCACTCAGTAAGGTCAAAACGAATGGAATAAGCTCCCCCTGTGAACCGCAAAACTCCCTTTTCATAACTTCCCCGAATGAGTTTCCCATCCCCCACAAAACTAGTTACCCAAAATAGTTCTAAAAGCGGTTAAAGAAATCGGTTGCCAAGAGTTTGTTATTCTTTTCCTCCGCGACGTGATACCAATCTCCCTCTTTTGACCATCAATCATGTTGTTGTAAGAATCAGTTTTAGAAAATAACTAACTTACTAGCCACATGTGGTGGAGGCCACAATTTTTACCTGGTAATTCTTTGAATTACTCCTACATCGTCCTGTGGCATTGTCTGCAGCCCTAAGTTGGCTTTCAAGATCATTGAAACAAAATTTAAACTTTATCCAACTTCATTTTATCATTCACGACCAAACCGGTTCAAGATCCATATAAACGATGAGATATAGACATCACAATGTGCTCCTTCTTGAATTAAAAGTTGAGCAATACAAGTATTCCACATGCTCCTCTATTAATAAGAGTCAAGCAAACAAAAACACAAAACCCATATTGAAGTATCATTTAAACCTTTTTCCTTAAATATATACAAGTCGAGGTTTATACAGATCACCCATTGCACATCGATGAACATACTTATACGTGAGTCATTTTCATCATATTAACTTATACGTGCACATATGTAACCATTTGTTCTTGCATAAATTTTTGTACGTTCACAGTGTCTATGTCATTGTATGCACATATGCATCCATGCACCCATCTATACGTGTACGAGTACATATTCTTACCTTATCGATAAGGTATACCCACATTCATATATTCATTTGTTTTATATAATAACAAGAGAGTTAATAACCCTTAAGAGAATCATATCAACATAAAGGTCAAATACTCGTTTACTATCGACAAGCTTCTAAACAAGTTAAACAACACAAACTAGACTTTAGACGACATCGACAACTTGTCGGATCAAGAAATAAACTTAGAACAAGAGGGTCGAGTAACTCTTACCTGACTCAACTAGGTTCACCAATTAGTACCAACACTAGACCTAAGATGGTGACAACCTATCATTTTCCTTGTATCTATACCCTTCTCTCTAATGATGCTCTCCCTCCCTTTCTCGGAGGGGCGGAAACCTGTTCCTTGAATGCAACTTGCGATCAACAACTAGAGATTAGTGTATCAATATTCATCCCATAGTCCTCATGAAATCATCACATCTTGACAACTTTTAAACTCATGTCAAATTTTAGTCAAATAAACATGACTCATGAAAACATTGATTTTTCTAGCCATTTAATTAAACGTCAAATCATTGAAACATGCATAATCATCTACTAATTACTTCAAAGTAAGAAAGTAAAGCATAGTTAAAGTTAGGGGTCTAACAGCTGGTGGAGCAGTGGCACAGTGAGACGTTGTCATTTCATCTTCCCACTAGTGAGGCGACCATCACATTGGAGGATGTTTGGCGTATTCTTTGATTGCCCATTCATGGCCACCAGGTGATCTATGACATGGAGGAGGGACATGAGTATTGCACTTGAGTCCTCGCTACTCGAGATATTATTTACTGTGAGGGTCAAATCGAGCTGGAGAGATACAAAGTCATATCACCTCCCTTCCGTTGGGCTGTTGCAGTGATCATTTCGGGTTTGGTTGCCCCAAATAGATGAGGGTGGTATTTCAGTCCTGGATTGGGATACTACTGGGAGAGGATGGTCTGGGACAGGCTAGTTCGGTTCACGTGGGGGCCCGTCCTTTTGGCCTCACTTTACAAGGATCTCCACGAGTATGCATATGTGGATGGTAGAGCGCTGGGAGCTGGGGTGACCCTTCTGCATGTTTGGGTGTGGGAGAACATTTCTGTGCTACGTCCATAGGTCGTTCCAGTTTCGATGGGGGCAGAGGATGCCCTGGTGATACGATACAGAGGTGGTGTGTCCTTCACACACATTGGAGAGCACAAGATCCCCTAATAGAGGCGGGTCATAGATGAGATGCTTGTGTTCACTTCGAGACCATACCTTGGTCAGCCTAGATGGGCTGATGATGCAGATTAGCTCCTCTACTGCCGTCAGGATCAATACATGCAGGGCTGAGAGCACACAATGATAGAGAGATACCTGCCCGGGCGTGTACAGCATCAGTTTGGGGAGCTACAGGATCAGCTTGATGACGGTTATGTGGTCGTCTTTGTACGTAGCATGACACAGGTGTCATGGGGGCCTGGTATTCCTACCGCAGAGGTGGTTGACAGTTTTTGACACTTAGTGGTCTGACCTTGGGCTTACGATCAAGGTTTGGCAGATCCAAGCACCACATAGGCCTACAGAGACTGGTTCAAACCTCCTCTTTGATTGACTGTTCCAGGTGAGGATCCAAAGGCATACAAGGTCAGAGGCAAGGGTAGAGGACGAGGACGAGGGTGAGGACCAAGGATCAAGATCCAATAGGATCCACCAGAGGTGCCCCCAGTTCCACCAGGTCATGGAGATGTCCCCATGCAGGACCAGCAGCAGGATCCATTAGTCCCACCACCACGAGCCGAGGGTGAGCATTAGGTTCATGCGCAGCCACAGGCACAGCCAGTAGGGCAAGCAGACACACGGGATGCCTTGATTTTGTAGTTACAGGCACAGGTACAGGTAGTGATGGTCGAGAGAGACCAGGCATGGGCTGAGAGGGAGCAGCTGAGAGCAGAGAGGAATCAGGCTATGCAGCAGAGACAGGCTGCAGAGCTACAAGCAGCCACAGAGCTAGGCCACATGTAGCAAATTGAGAGTATGACAGCCTCCTCATCCCAGGGTACAGTGCCGGTCCGATCCTATAGGGATGCTATCCGAGAGATAGAGTACTACCGCCGGGCCTACCACGACCATGTACTTAGAGCAGATTGGGTTCCCGAGTACTCAGAGCGGGCCAGTTAGAGACCACCAGAGGGTCACAGTGACAAGGGTGAGGGCAACATCCACAGAGATCGGGCATGAACCAGATTTTATGATATACCTTTTGTGCTTTATGGGCTCATTTTTTATAGCCCAATGGGCATTTTGTACTGATTGACATATATGTACAGTGATCCGATTATTATTATTTTGTACTATGACAGTGTCATTGATGATATGAGATATATATGAACCGATTTTGATGTGATGCAATGTGTTCTTTTATTTATGTATGATTTATTTCTATATGATTTGCAGTGATGTTCTATGGATGCATTTATTTCTAATGATGTTTATGCAATGATGTTATCTATATGATGATTTATTTCATGGCACTGTGATATGTGAAATGATATGATTTATGGTATATGCAATGATGTGAAAAAAATGCTTATATATGAGATGATTTATGGATGAATATGATATGATGTGATGGTCGTGATATGATGCTAATGAAATGGTGTTATGAGATGCTTAGAATAACAAATGTTATTATCCTAAATGGTGATGCAATGATATATTAATGCAATGTGATATGTATGCCTAATGAATTAAATGCTTATGTTCCTATTGTTTATGATTATGATGATTATGAGATGCTTCCGTGCATACTATGCGATGATTTATGTAATGGTAGTATGAAATGGTTATGAAATGCAAATGAATACTTATGCAATGATCAATGTAATGCCATGAGATGCCATGTAATGGGTGGAATGCGATGCCATGAATGCACCTATTTAAAATGCAATGTGTATGTTTCCTATATGATATGCAATATGCTAATGATTTGTGGATGCAGGATTGATGACGATGATGGTGATGGTGATCAACTGTCATAGTACTTTGTTAGTGCGGTTAGTGAGAAAAGAAGAGGTTATTTCAACAAGATGCATGATGACACAAATGCAGATGATGATGACGATGATGATGATTACTTGCTGAGGAATTGGGATTTTCAAAGGACCAAATTTTCTTATGTTTGATAACACATGTGGTACGATGCATCAAGGTATAGCAAACCAGGATGGCGTAGTACCTAGTGTGATGGAATTTGACTCGACAATCAGATAGGAGTATTCTTGTTCACACCTGACATACATAAACCTTGCTAGGATGCACTTCAAAAGTTTCAGACCCCTCGGACCAAAACACGGAAAGGTAAACCTATCCATGTAATAGTCAACAAGTTGCCCTAGACCTCCTCCATACATACCTAACAAAGCAAGTATTCGCCAAGGTTATATTGCAAGAGCGTCCAACAAGCACAACAGACAAAAGATAACGATCATTTCCCCATTCCTATTTCTCTAAATCCGTTGTTTTGGGATATCATCGAGACGTCCTTGGAATGAGCGCAAATAAGATAAGTCAAAAGATAAAGACCAAGTAAATAAACAAACTGATGCTCTTCAATACCGCTAACGGAAAGAGGATGTGTTTTCTAAGGATGATGAATGATTCATCCTAGGACATGTTAGTGGATGGCGGCACATCATTTCGTTTATAAGGGATGATTGATATGAGACCATTTCAGATGATGCGTTACCAATACGAAGAGATAACCAGCTTGCTTACGTACTGACTTAGACTTTAGACTTGACATTTGGAGTTCTACTTTTAGACTGTTAGGCTTGTTTTTGACTATTTCACTAGAGGTTGAGGATGACAATTAGTTTATTATGAGTGGTTTTTTCAAATATTTGGATGTTTTTTGGAATGTTTTGAGGCTATTTTTGGTATTTTCAAGATTTTGCAAATGTTTTGATTTTTGATTTTTCGATGTTTTTGGGATTTTCTGAGATTTTGACCAAGAGACTACCTAAAGACCTATCCTAGGAGTCTCGAGGGCTGATCGACAGATGAGCCTTTCCTACGTTATACACGCAGATACCACGTAGTTTGACTGACGACCCGACCGATTTACAGACAATGATATACATGATGAAATGTCAATTTATTATGACGGACTCCTATAGGATTGACCTAAATGTCTCAGGGGATGATCAAAGATCAACCTTGCCTACGTTCAAGCTCAGAGATGACGTAGTTCGACAAGACAACCTTGTTTTTGGCTTTTCGCATGATCTTTTTGACCTGTTTTTGGATTTTGATATATTTTGAATGTTTTTGGATTTTTCTGATGTTTTGATGTTTTTGGATTTTCTGATGTTTTGATGTTTTTGGATTTTCTGATGTTTTGATGTTTTTGGATTTTTCTAATGTTGAGGACTTTAAAACCATACATGAATCTGATCCGATGAGAATATGCCCCCAGCGTGATGCAATAGACTACTCCGATAAAGGCAAGACAAACTGACCTTGAGGATGGGCCGAGTAGTACTAGGAGGGATCATGATACGAACACAGGACCAAGCTATGGTGCAAATGCGAGTGGGTGAGTGATGGATGGAGACCTAAATATGATGGATGATGAAAGAAAAATGGATGGATGATATAGATCAAGCCATAAATATCTTGGTGGATGGAAAGTGCTTATTTACACAAGGTGCTGTTGTTTACCCGGGTTTTCACCAAGGTACTTGCCCAAAGTGCCACCAAAGTGGTTTCACTATGGGATGATTTTTTTTAATCCTTTTGATTTTTTTACGGATTTACGTTTGTTTGGAGTTTTCGCCCTAAGTAGCTCTCACCATTTTTCAAAGATTTTCTATTTTTTGGTTTTGGTTTTATACTCACGGAAGATTTAGGCATAAATTTTTTGAGATGGGAGTGATATGGAGCTCTATGAGGTTCTTAATTGATAAGCTGATAATACTTGATTTATAACTTGCTATTATGATAAAAAGGTCCAACCAATTAGGTTCGAACTTGCGCCTGCTATTTTGGGGATTTGGGACATTCTTCTAATTTTCTTTCAAGACCAATTCTCCAATTTGGAAAGTCCTTCTAATTTTCTTGTTTTAGCTCTATTTAAGTCTATTATGATAGACTTGCAAGTGATTCAAAGTATCGATCCTTCTCTCATCTAGTAACTCCAGCTCATTTAGTCTTGATACCCGATATTCCTAATTCATGATGAGGTTTTGCAATGATATTATGAGGGATGGGAGCTCAATCTCAATGGGGAGTACGGCTTCTGATCCATAGACCAAGGAGAATGGGGTGGCACCCGTGGGTGTGCGGATGCTGGTTCGATATAAGCCCGGTGAGGATTAAGCTGCTTAGTACGGCGATCCCGACTGCGTCATTGACTATTTTCTTAAGGATTTTAAGGATGGTTTGTTTTGTGTACGCTGCCATTGCCTTAGGGATATAGGAGATTGAGAGTGATCTTTGGATTTTTGAATTTCTGCATTTGTTCATTGAACCTCTAGTTCTTGAATAGTCAATATCGAGATAACTTTGGCAGTGCATGGCTCTCGGAGATGAATAGTTCGGGGATAATTTTACAGAATTTGCTGATTGATATATGTCATAGGTATAGCTTCCTACCACTTTGTGAAATGTCTGGATTCGCGGTAATAATGAATTTATGGCCATTGGATGAGGTGGGAGTGATTTTGCCAATGAGATCGAGTCCCCACTGTGAGAAGGGCCATGGTGTGACGATTGGGTGAAGCTCTTGAGTTGGAGCATGGATGAGGTCCCCATGCTGCTGACATTGTAAACACCTTTTAGCATGACCATGCACTTCTCTTTCCATTGTGGGCCAATAATACCCCATCCTCAGCAGTTTCTTGGCGATGGTCATTCCAAAAGTAAGGTCCTCTCCTTGATTTTCTTCTTGGGGATGTTGTGATGATGAGAGGGTCAATGGGTTGCTTGATTCTGTTGGATTCATTTCTGCGTTGGTTTGGCTAAGATCACTTGAAGCGGGTGTTTCTTTTTTGGCTTCCATACTCTTCTTGTATTGAGATCTTGTTTGGACCATAAAACAAGGATCAAGAATATGGGAGATGAGTCTCTTGATTCTTTGGATTGATCTCTATTTTATGTCCCAAAGTGAAAGTTTTAGGATGCTTTTAAGGATCAAAGGTGATGATATGATGATGATGTTGGGGATGGATGATATGGATGCTTTTGACTTTTGATCAATCTTGAATGAGACACTAGGCTTTTTAGGTCTTTGGATTTTGATTTGGTTTTGGATTTTGAGACTTTTGAGGTTTTGTCCTTGATTTTGATTTTGATTTTGATTTTGATTTTGACCAAAAAGACCCTAAGATGTTTGGATGATGATCTAAGGGATAGCTTTGTCCAAAGGATGATAATTTGAATATGTGTGAGGAGAAGGATGCATCTACCCACACCTATTCAAACAAGATGATTGTTTTACTAAGCATATGGAGAAGGATTCATCTACATACACTAAGCTAGACAAGATGATTTTGATAACTTTGACTAGCCAAAGGTGTTTTGATAAAATGTTTTCAAGGATTTTGTCTCAATGATTTGGATGATTTTGATTTTGCCATAAAGCCTAGTATTAAGGATGATTTCAAGATTTTCCAAAAAGGTGATGATGAGATGGATTTTGTTGTTTGATGTTTAGATGGATGGATGAAAAGGATTTTGATGATGTTTTGATCCTAAGATGAACCTAAAAAGGACACTTTGTTCACCCTAGATCTAGGTATTGAAGAGCATGCAAATGCCTCCTAATGACCTTTGTAACCAAGAAATGATTTCATTTGAACATTCATTTTCGGATTTTCAATCAATGATTTGTGCTTTGGGATTTGGAGTCTTCAACACATATGAAAGTTCATTTTTCTTAGCTTTGCTTAATGTCTTTATTTTACCAAAAACACTTTCTTCAATTAGGTTTTCAAACTAAGATGTCCTATGTCTTAATTTCCTCAAACCCCACAAGATATGTTATGTGGAAATTTAATGAACTTAAGGCAAAGGGTTTCCCTATTGTTTACTTAAGGAGACAAATTGAGATCTAATCCAATGCTTAGAAACCTCTAAGGATGTGAATCCCAAGGGAAAGCAATAACATATGGATTATTTCAATGGTATTTGTCTTCAAAAGGGTTTGAAATTTGGATGATGTTAAGTGTTTGTTTTCATGATGTTTTCGATCAAGCAATGCATTTTGTAACCCAAGAATAAGTACAATCCTATGGATGTGTAAGACAATATTTGTTGGATTCCCACTTGGACAAGTCCAGCTACGCTTATCTCTAGCGAATGGTTAGATGTTTGACCCCACTGGCTCCCCTCCACATCACTCACTTATACGGGGCAACCAAGCATCAACACCCATGAAACTCCCATGGCATGCTTTCCATTTCTATTAAAAGACCGTAAAAGTGTGGGGTGGCTTCAGAACGACCGTTCTTGCACCAACAAATAGATTAAGGATTTTGGAAAATTCTAGCACATGGGTTTTAGTAAGGACTTTCCGTTTGTGGAGATTGACCCATACGGCAAGAGTCCCCTTTCGGATCCATCTTGTCAGAATCAACTGCGTGATATTGGCGTTTCTTCCAATATCCACATTTATATCCCGGCTAGAAATATTCTTGGCTTTAGAGTGTTACCGGTTGAGTCATTCCTTTGGGTGAGTACTTTTTCCCCAAGGCAGGCCCTCTAGGATAAACAATAGCGAATGAAGAACAATATTCGTAACTCGATCAATCCTTGTTGGCAACAAGGAGAGAGAATGTACACAACAAATCCCCCACTCACACTCGCACAAGATTTTGTTCAATTTTAAGCCCAAATCAAAGTGTGGAGGTGATTGTTTTATCTTAACCAAAAGTCATGAAAAAGGCCTTTTGATTCTCAAGATCACTATAAAGCACGAGAGAAGTGCATACGTCCTTTTCCAATGGCTTTAGTCTAAGTAAGCCCTCACAAAAAAAAACACAACTACACTTGTTCTTTTTAGATCCTCAAAGCAATATGTGAGTTCATTTTAGAGCACCAAAAAGACAAGTGATAAACATTTGTTCAATTTGTTAATTCCATAAATAAAATCTAGTAAGTTGTTGATCCTATTGTTCGTTTTAACCTTTGCAAGAAATGGAATTGAAAGGTTCTTTTTAAGCCCAAATGAAAACTAGTATTCTAAAGATGACAAATTCCTAAGGAAGTGTTAAACAAACACTTAAGTGTTTAAAAACACTTTGATTGGACAAAATATCATCACCATGCTCCTCTTCCTTTACTTTTTGGCTTCCAACCTACAAAGGCGAAAAACAGTCAGATTCTAGAAAAACAAAGAAACTTAAAAAGTAGAAAACAGAGGAGGAAGTAATCATTAAAAACACGTGCTAAAAAAAATTCAAATTTTTCCCTTTTACTATCTCCAAGCGTCGCAACTCATGAAGGTGTCGCTATTTTTTTTCCTCCCAACGTTGTTCTTACAGCGCCACTTACCAGTCAGCAGCGCTCTGTGTTAGGATAGAGAGCACGATTGCGTCGTTGTTTCGCTCAGTGTCACAGTTTCTAAAAGCATTGGAGTTTAGAATTTTTT
>VDFB02392265.1:0-14545 GCA_007258455.2 Sequoia sempervirens
AATGCCAAAACAAACACATCACCGAAAAGCTCACGAAAAACCCAGAAGGAATCCGCAATTCAAACGCCAATCCGTGAGCACAAGAAACCACCAGCCAAGAAACTCTAATTTCACCACCGGAAAGCCTACGGGTCTCCAGAATAGGCTAACGGTAAATCAGAAGAAGTCATGCTCGAGAAGGGGACATTACAGTCCGCCCTTCCCAAGATTGCTTGTCCTTAAGCAATTGTAAACTCGGATGCTGCAGAATCTCCTCATTTTCCCAAGTTGCATCCTCCATGGGCAAGTTCCTCCACTTCACCAAATACTCTCTGATTGTTGTTTTCCTCAAAGAACGCTCTCTGGAGTCAAGAATCTCCTCAGGAATCAAAACTAACTGTCCTTCTTCATCCAAGGGTGGTAATTGAGATGAAGCAATAACGTTGTGCCCGAGTGCCTTCTTGAGGCGAGACACATGGAATACATTATGCATTTTGCTACTCGAAGGCAGCTCCAACTCGTAAGCTACAGCTCCCACCTTTCTGATAACCTTGAACGGACCATAGAAGCGAGGCTTAAGCTTCTCCGCTCCACTCTTCTTGAGAGTAGACTGTCTATAGGGTTGTAATCGAAGATAAACCATATCTCCAACCTCAAAAGAGCGCTCAACACGCCGCTGATCAGCGTACATCTTTTGCTGATTCTGTGCAATCTGCAAATTGTTCTTCAAGGATTTCAATATATCTTGACTTTGCTGTAACATATCCTTGGCTAGAGGGGCTTTGCTATCTCCAAACACCAAATCTGCAAAGCTAGGGGCCTCATAACCATAAAGAGCCATGAAAGGTGACATCCTTATCGACATGTGGAAGGAGGAGTTGTAGCAGTATTCTCCCAAGTGAAGCCATTTCACCCATGCTCTTTGCTGTTCTGAAACATAATTCCTCAAATATCCTTCCAACCATTTGTTTACTATCTCTGTTTGCCCATCCGTTTGAGGGTGATAACTAGTGCTCGGAGTAAGCACTGTACCACTCATTCTGAAAACCTCCTGCCAAAAAGTGCTTAGGAACTTGCTGTCCCTATCACTCACAATGTTTCTTGGCAACCCATGCAACCTAAACACCTCATGAAAGAACAGATCAGCAACTTGAGTTGCTGAAAATGAGCTGGTAATAGCAAAGAAATGAGCAAATTTTGTCAATCTGTCTACCACAACATAGATACAATCTCTTCCTTGAACTTTGGGCAATCCTATGATGAAGTCCATTGAGATGCTCTCCCACTTTTGGTTGGGAATGGGAAGAGGTTGCAGCAGACCAGCTGGAAGTGTATGCTCATTTTTATTCATCTGACAAATAAGACACTCCTGAATGTATCGCTGAACTTCACTCTTCAACCCCTTCCAAGAAAACATTTCTCGGATCTGCCTATAAGTCTTGAAGAATCCCTGATGACCAGCAAGTGGTATAGCATGAAATGTCAACAAAATCTTCTTCTTGAGCTTAGAATCAGCCACCACAAAGATTCTCCCTTTGTATTGTATCAGCCCTTCAACTACCTTGTACCTTTCATCATGAAAAGTACCCTCCATAATGCTGGTTGCGAACTGATCTTTCGCATAATCAGCAAGCAAGGTATTCTTCCAATCAGCAGTAAGCTCACATAATGAGCTCAAATGAGGTCTTCTGGATAATGCATCAGCCACTATGTTGTTTTTGCCCTTGACATACTCAATGTCAAAATCGTAAGCTTGAAGCTTACTCACCCACTTCTGCTGTCTTTCGTTCAAGTCCTTTTGATGCATGAAATGCTTGAGACTATTGTGATCAGTTTTGACCACAAACTTACTCCCCACCAAGTATTGTCTGAACTTGGCTAATGCATGCATGATTGCAAGCATCTCCTTGTCATAAATAGAATAGGTCTTCTCAACTCCTCTTAATTTTCTGCTCTCGAACACGATGGGATGCTTATCTTGCATTAAAACAGCCCCAACACCTTCTCCGGATGCATCACATTGCAGCTCAAAGGGCTTGGAAAAATCTGGAATTGCAAGAACAGGACATGAACTCATTATCTTCTTGAACTTATCAAAAGTACTTTGTGCCTTTTCTGACCAGCAAAAAGCTCCCTTTTTCGTAAGGTCAGTGAGAGGAGCAGCATTCTGAGAATAACCCTTAACAAACCTTCTGTAAAATCCACAAAGGCCCAAGAACCCTTTCAAGTGAGTTAAGTTCTCAGGAGGTGGCCAATCAACAATAGCCTTGATCTTTTCTGGATCAACCTTCACACCTTCGGCACTGATGATGTGACCGAGGTAAAGCAGCTCCGTCATTCCAAATTCACATTTGGATTCTTTGGCAAACAAACTTTCTGATTCTAGGATGTTAAGCACTTCCTCCAAGTGCTTGAGATGCTCTTCCCAAGTCTTGCTAAAAATCAAGATGTCATCAAAAAATATTAGCACAAACTTCCTCAACTGCTTCTGGAAGACTCTGTTCATGCAGGATTGGAAGGTGGCAGGAGCATTAGTCAACCCAAATGGCATGACTAAGAACTCAAAGTGACCATAATGGCATCTGAAGGCTGTTTTCTCCACATCAGATCCTCTCATTCGAATCTGATAGTAGCCCGACCTCAAATCTATCTTTGAAAAGAACTTAGCTCCATGTAGCTCATCAATGAGCTCATCTATCCTTGGAATTGGATATCGATTTTTGATGGTGCTTTGATTTAAAGCACGATAATCAACACACATCCGAATGGTACCGTCCTTCTTCTTTACTAGAACAACAGCTGAGGCAAAGGGACTCTTACTAGGCCGAATGAAGCCCATCTCCAAGAGCTCCCTAATGTTCTTTTCGATCTCATCCTTTTGCTTTTTGGGGTACCGATAAGGAGTTGTGATTACTGGCTTGGCTCCTTCCTTGAGCTCTATGACGTGTTCTGAACCTCGATCGGGAGGTGGTCCAGGAGGTAAATCTGCAAACACTTTACTCTTTTTAGTGAGTAAAGACTGAATATCTGGAGGATACTCTCTTTTCGTTTCAACTGGACTTGCTGGAAGAATCATGCACTCCGCAGCCCACTCCACTTGGTCCTGACATATCAACCTTGCCATCCTTTTGAATGACACAATCCGAGGACCACCATTTGACATGCCTCTCAACACCACCTTCTTTCCATCGGATTGAAATTTGAGTTCCATGGTTTGCAGGTTTAAAGAGATCTCTCCAAGAGATCGCAGCCACTGAATGCCAAGGACAGCATCCGTATCTCCAATACTAACCACATAGAAGTCATCCTTGACTTCGTAATTGCCCAATTGCATTGACATGTTGGGAATCTTCTTGGTGCATGAGATGTGAAACCCATCAGCAACCATAACTCTGAAACCTTCAAAATCTTCTGTTTGCAGCCCCTTCTTTGCCACCACAACTTCGTCTATGAAGTTATGTGTTGCCCCAGTGTCAATTAGAGCAACTATACGCTGCCCCTTGATCATCCCACGAACTTTGAAAGACTCATTCTTTTGGAAGCTCGAAAGTTGAGCCAATGTACCACCACTTTCTTTTTCACTTTCGGATTCTTCTGGAGCCTTTTCTTCTTCGCTGTCCTCAAAATCAGCTTGCTGATCAGAAAAATCAGAATTGCTTTCGTCAGCTGTATAGTACTCAATTTGATGGATTTTAGCCCCCTTTGGACAAACATGATCTTGGGACCATTTTTCCCAGCAACGAAAACATAACCCCTTTCTTCGGAGTTCATTGATAGTCTCTGGATCCAATCTTGTGCCATGAGGTTTCTGCTGTTTAAACTCTTTATGGTGAGGCTTTTGATGAAGCTTTTTCCCTCTATCCCCCTTGTGAAATGATGGTTTGGAATGGAACTTTGCTTTTGGAGCAGCCCACTCCATGTTTCTAGCTTTCTTCATTGCCTCTTGTAAGGAAGGTGGATCAAAAGCTTTAATCCAACCCTTGAGTGGCTCCATCAATCCTTCGCTAAATAGGATCACTAACCTTCTCTCCGTGATTCCAGTGACCATTACTGAAAGTCTTTGAAACTCAGCTATGTAGGCATCAACAGTACCATATTGCCTCAACTGTGCCAACTCCCTAAAATGCACCTCTGGATCCTTCTTCTCGAACCTCTCAATGAGTCTATTGGTGAACTCATCGTAGGTAGTGATAGACCCATGACCTAAGGTGACTAGGCCATGGTACCACCACTCATGCGCCACCCCATCTAGGTGTAGCGTAGCGAATTTAATCGCTTCTTCTTCAGCCATTGGTCTAAGAGCCAAGTAGTTGTCTAGCTTCTGTATCCAGGCTCGAGCAGAACTACTATCACTTCCATCAAAGTGGGGAAGCGTAACCTTGCTGATAGCTTGATGCAAGTCTCCTTGTGCTGGAGTTCTTCTTTGGTCGTAATTTCTCCCTTGGCCTCTATCCTTCCTTCTATACTCCATGTAATCATTGAAGGACATGTCAAGCTTGACTTCATCAGGAAGGGTGTCATATTCCGTACGGCCGATCCTCAGCCTCTCCAAAGATGAAGCATTTTCTTCTGGATCAGGATGTGGGTTTGCTGGTGCCAAAAATGTGGGTTTGAAGGGTCTAGCAGAAATGTATGTGTTGCTCACTGAAGGTTGAGCAACATGACTGTTGTGCAGGTTGGAAGCACTGTGCTCACCGGTATGCACTGTATTGTTTTGTGGAGTATTCTGACTCATTCTCCCCAACATGAGAGAAAACATATCCAACAAAGCATCCATCTTCTTATCAAGCCCTTGACATAGATTGGCCGAATTGTCTATACCTTTCCCACTGTCACCTCTGTTGCCGAAAATCCTCTCATTACCCCTTGAAGTCCTTTCATTGTCCCCCATTTCTGTCTCCTGAGAAAACTCCCAATGAGCCCTCAAAACCTCTGATGCTGTCTGACCTTCTGGAGCTCGATGCAACTGTGTCTGAACTGTATCCCTCTTGTAAACCCTTGCCAAGTACCTCTGTTCTCTGTCACTCATAGAATGCTGATTTCACAGGATGGCAGGATGCGTGGCTCTGATACCACTGAAATATACCAGGCCAATTTTTTTCAATTTTTCAAAGGCAAATTACAATGAATCAAGCACCCGTTAAGGTTAGTCAGAAAACCCAACGATGCTGAAAGTAACTCTAACCTGAATGTACACCAGGATCCCGAAATGGGCAAGGTGTGAGCATTGGTCAGAGGGTCTCAAAGGTAAATGCTAGAAAGAAAATCTAACCACGAGATGCGCCGGCGAGCGACGAGCATTCGGTCAGAGGGTCCCTATCTATTGCACTACTGGAAAGAAGCTCAACACCAAGCATGTGCTACTCAGTCCATGATAGACAAGAGGCGACCATATGGCGGAGACTTTGAATTTACAAGCAAATTAAGGAAATAGGCGGCAAGCCAGCCTCTTCCACTTATTCAGTGGGCAGATACAAATATTGAAAATTGCAAGAATATTAAAGATGCTGACAGTACTACTGTACAGCTTACAATATGTGAAAAATGCTTGCAATATCAAGTAAATAGAGCTCTTTAACCTTAGCAATGATAAGTATGTCTTTCTCAATGTTTTCCCAAAGCTTCCTATCACTTACCAACTCAAGAACCACACAAAATGCGAACTGATATGACTGTCACAAAGTCTGAAACTGGTAAACAGCAACACAGAATTAATTTGAAATGATCACAACTCTCACCCTTCTCACCCGATTGACTCCAAACGAAATGCAACAGCCCTCTATGATCAAGGCGCCCAAGGGAGTACCAAAAAACAGACCCAATACACAGTATTTAATTTTATCTTGAATCCAATGCAAGTACAAAATGTACGGCCCAAGGAGAGGGGCGATTTCTTCATAAAAAATCAGCACTTTATTAAAAATTATGAAACTTCACAAATATAGGCGCCTCCCCTAGACAAATGCAAATACGAAGTACCCAGAATGCAATCTTTTTGTATTTTTGGAATATGAATGAAAACAGCAGTTTAGCTATGAACTCAGCAACTTCTGAAAATGACATAAAAATGCACACAACTGAACTACCAATGCAAATTACTCTCTACAAGCATACCTCACTACAAAATGCACTCAAACACAAGAAATATCTCCACTAGGTGCTATCTCACAAGCACGAAGTCGAGCCAAGCTAGGAGGCATTCATTCCTCGAAGCAATCCTCTCACCATTTCGGCAGCATAACTTTACTCAAGACGTTGGATGATGAAACGGAAGACCAAGACCTCCTTTTAAAGACTTGAGATGACTGTCCAGAAGCTTCTAGAAACCCAGCATTTCAAATTTTGAGTAACTCCTTTTCCCTCCAAAAGTGGCGTCCTTTTTGCCTTAGCAAATTTGACATTTTAAATTACAATAAACTCCAAGGTGGGCGTCCTTTTCTCCAACATTGATTTTTGACATTAGAAAATATAAAATAATCTTCATGGGGCGCCACCCCTTCAAAAGCCACCTTTTAAAAACAACTTAAGTTCCAACACTAGGCTAAGGGGGTCAACAGCAAAATATAACATTAAACATGCCTTTATTAAAATTAATTCAACTTATCTCTCCAAACGAGCCCCAAAGCCGAAATTTGAGCAAAACCAACTGAACAACTGAAGTAGAAGGTTAATCGAGCCGAGACCAACAAGATACTGCCAGAAATAGAATTTACTAAAAATAGTAAATTCGTGAAAGTGCTCAGAATGCCAAAACGAACACATCACCGAAAAGCTCACGAAAAACCCAGAAGGAATCCACAATTCAAACGCCAATCCGTGAGCACAAGAAACCACCAGCCAAGAAACCCTAATTTCACCACCGGAAAGCCTACGGGTCTCCAGAATAGGCTAACGGTAAATCAGAAGAAGTCATGCTCGAGAAGGGGACATTACAGTATTACTCAGATATAAGTAGGAAGAATTATCATTAGGACTATGCATAAGTAGATATTATAGTAATGAGACTCGCCAGGACTCGCCAGGACTTGGCGAGTCTCGAGTCGAGTGACCCTAGCTGAGTCCTGGGAGCTCAGACTCGGACTTGGCCGAATCTTGGCTAGACTCGCTGGACACGCTACTTCCAAGAGAGTCCCGAGCCTTGGACACGACCGATGCAGCAAAGGCCAAAAAGCCAAAAAAAGACATAAAATAAAAGTTCAATTTTTTAATTTTTTTTTACTTATATCATCTCTCCAACCCTAAAAGCAACTTCATTTCATTCACTTGGAAAAATAGGAGGAGAAGAGAGAGCTGGGAAGAAAAAAATGAGATCATTGTAGGGCAACCAACAAGCTGTTGAAGACAAATCCAGGCTTAGATATCTTTTGGGAAGCTTCATACCAGCAAGGAGGTGCATTGAGAGCTCATTACCAATGATTGGGAGGAGTTTGCATTGCATTCCAAGCTAGATTTAAGAGATAAGTTTGATTTTAATTGGCTTTTTTGTGTTTTTTTACAAATAATTCATTGTAATTTGTAAAATCATTGTTTTTTTGAGTTTGCATTTTTTTTTTACAAACCCTACTTGCAACTTAAATAATTTTAGAAACCCTACTTGTTATTGCAGCCACATTCATTTGCAAATCAAACCATATTTTCACAATGTCTCAAACCCCAGGCAGAAAAGACCCTACTTGGAAACATGCTGAACTATTTGCCGAGCAGAAAAAAGGAGAGGCAAAATGTAAATATTGCAAAACGATATATCATGGAGGCATAAATAGATTGAAATATCATATTGCATGCATACCCATCCATGATGCAGTGGGCTGCCCTGAAGCACCTCTTGAGGCTATTTGTGAAGTACAAGTGTAATTAGAAACATTGGAATTGCAAAAAGAAATGAAAAAGAGGCAGAGGGAGGAGTTGGCGAGCATTGGTGGTGTCGGAGATGCTTCTTCCATGCCTCCATACCATCCTAGTGCTAGCGTTTGTGCTAGTGCTTATGCTTCTGCACCAGCTATGCGTTCTCTTAGTGCTGCTGGTGCTACTACTACTAGTGGTAGTGGGGCATTGGCCCTAGAGTTCGTAAATCTAGGGTGGACTCATATTTTGTACCACACACCTACTCCTAGTTCCCAACCATCACTTGAGAGCATGGGTTGGAACAATGACACACATGATGTAGCAAAGAAAACAATTGCAGACTTTTGGTACTATTGCACCATTCCCTTCTATGTAGCTAGGTAATTCTTTTTCCTTTAATTGTTTTAAAATTTATATTTAAATTTTAGAATCTAGATGTATCTCATTATCGAATTCAAATTTAAAGTTGAAAACTTAAAACTTTTCATTTTACAATACTTATCTAAGTAACTTATTAATTTATTTATGACATGTTTTATGTCTCCTTTTTGGAAAAACATGGTTGATGCCATAACCATATGTGGGGTGGGGTTCAAAGCCCCTATTGAAGATGAATTAAAGGGTCCACTTTTGACTCAAAAGGTGGCAGATGTAAAAGCACAATTAGAAGAGTAGTGCTTGCAATGGAGCAGTTTGGGTTGCACCATCATGATTGATGGTTGGATCGATAGGAGAAATAGGACACTACTTAATTTTCTAGTTTCCTCCGGAGGTAATTGTACTTCCCTCAATGCATTGATTAATTTGAAATTTGAATTTGATTTAGTGATTAATAATTTAATATGGCTGATTTATGTTTTTTAATTTATTGAATAATTGGTTTTGCTTACCTTTTTAGGTGACACCGTCTTCATCAAGTCCATTAATGCTTCCGACCAATTCAAAAATGTCACACACCTTTGTGAGGTTATAGAGGAGGTGATAGCTGGGGTGGGCGAAGAGAATGTGGTTCAAGTGGTGACAGATAATGCAGCAAATTATGTTGTTGCTAGTAGATTATTGATGGAGAGGCACCCTACTATATTCTGGACTCCATGTGCCACCCATTGCATTGACCTCATATTGGAGGATTTTGGCAAGCTCCCATGGATCAAAACATGTGTGGATGCCACAAAAAACATTTGCAAATTTGTATACAATCACACATGGGTGCTTAACCTTATGAGGCAATACACGGGGTTGAGGGAGTTGGCTTGTCCTGGCATCACTAGGTTTGCAACAAATTTTATCACATTGTAATCCTTGATTCGGTCAAAGGCAGCTTTAAGGTGCATGTTTGTTGGTGAGGAGTGGTATTCCTCATCCTATGCTACAAGCACTACAGGGATTGTTGTGGCTGATTGCATTTTTGATGAGCCAGGGTTTTGGACACCAACGGAGGAGATTGTGAAGGTAAAATTTAATTCTTCATTATGTTTTAATTTTTATTCATATTTTACTTTTATTTGTTTATTTTTGTTCACACTTAAGTTAATGTTTCACAATGTTTGCACTTTGCAGTTTATCGAGCCCTTGATAGTTCTCCTACGAGTTACTGATGGGGAGAAGCCCGCAATGGGCTACATATATGAGGGCATGGATAGGGCCAAAGAGGCCATTAGATCTGTCTATGGTGGAGTTGAGGAGAAGTATCGTCCCATTTGGGAGATCATTGATAGGAGATGGCACCACCAACTTCATAGGCCCCTCCATGTAGCCGCATGTTTCCTAAATTTGGCCTTCCAATTCAGCCGCGATTTCCGTGAAGATAAAGAGATTCTTAGTGGGCTCTACTCGACAATGGAGTGGATGTTGCCTGTTGTTACTACACAGATAGTGCATGAGATAGATGCCTTCATTAAGGCACAAGGAGACCTCTTTGCACGTCAATTGTGTAAAGAGAGTAGGACATTATAGCCAAGTAAAAATATATTTAAGGGCATAATTTCCATCTTTTTATATTATAATTTATTATTAAAATGTTGAACTTGAAACTTGAAAATTAAAGTTGGAAATGAGATTGATTTTGTTTCTTTTTCCTCAGATAGATGGTGGCATATGTTTGATTTTGATACATCGAACCTTCAAAATGTTGCCATTTGTATATTGAGCCAGCCATGCAGTTCATCTAGTTATGAGCGCAATTGGAGTATGTTTGAGCACATACACTACAAGAAGCGCAATAGACTATCAGTGGAGGGTGAATGATTTAGTATATGTTCATTACAACCTTCGACTCAGACACAGGTAGATTTTTGACCATGATTCCACCCCGATCAGGCTAGAGGAGGTTGATCCACAATCTGAGTGGATCACTGAGGCTACTGTAGAAACCCCAGTTTCCTTGTTTCCTCTGTATCTGACTGTTTTGATGATTTTCTGAAGGATTTTAGGGTTTTTGACTATCTTTTGAGTTTTCTGATGTTTTTGAGGTTTTCGAGCATAAAATGCAATATGGCGATTTTGCAATAAATGAAGAATAAATTCTATAAAAAGTATTTAACTCCGTAAATATCAAACCCTAACACGAATACTGAAGCCAGTTCATATATTATTCTTTTGCAATGATTACAATGAAGTTCTGATAACATGCAAAGTAAAAGGCAATAAATATTTGAAAACTTGATTTTGAAACAGCAATGAATAAGCTGGTGAATCTGGTACGGCTGCAACAAAATCCCCTTCTCCCTCTGTCTGAAGTTGCCAAATGAAGCCTGGACTATGGACGCCTAAAATGGTGAAGGCAGAAGTCAAGAATGAAAGGCGATTTGCTTCCTCATAAAAACACGCCTCTTTCTGGATGGTACGGCCTGTACAGTACTACTTTGTACGGCTGAGACAACAATTAATAATAATAAATACGGCTTCTCTTTTTAGTCTCCAGAATAACAAGGGATATGCGCCTAGATAAATATATATATTCTGAATCAAACCCCTGGCAAAAGCTCCCTTAATAACTACGCCTCAAGATGGATAGTACGGCCCTGGTACATAAGTGTAAGGCCTTTCACAGCAGCAAACAAAGAATAAAAAGTACGGCCCAAGGCCTGTGCCTCCAGATCTTAAGAGTGATGCGCCTTATCTGGAAGTTGCTTTCCTGAATAAAAACCAAGTGATTTTCTCTACTGAGGAAGTACGGCTGTAGTGAAGGTACAGTCTGCTGCAAATGGTACGGCTGACAGCAGCAATAAATGTGAGTGGTACGGCCTCCTCAAGTCTCTCTAGAATATTAATAAAAATAGGCGCCTTGGTTTGCAATAGCTTTCCAGATGACAGAATGTCTGAAAACCTTGAAGATTAATAACCTCTGAAGCTCTATAATTTCTTCTGGATGAAGAAATCTCACAACTGGCAGTAAATCAGGTGATATCTCACACCCTCTGAACTGATTCAATGGAGATGGCTCGTTCTCCAAGAATTTCGAACACAAACCCTAAGGTCTCTGTTCTCTGGCAAAGACTGATCAATTTTCAATTCATAAATGTCATAATTGCACAATTCCCAAGGCAAATGCACTATATGGCTGAAAAGTACGATTTCCTCAAGAATAGGGAATTTTAATATATTTAGCTTTTAATTCTTTTAATCTTTCAATAGTCTCGGCCAAAATATTAAATTATAAATTTAATATGCAAATGGCCCCTTCCCTGATGTTGGGCGCCCCCTTTATGAGAATCACTTAAGTTATAATTTAAAATTATAACTTTATACTATAATCATTAAATAATTAATATTTAATTAATACAATTAAATATTAATATCTTCCTCGTTAATCATCCGACTACTGTTCCGTCTGAAGCTGACGAACACTAAAGTGATTCTGAACGCTGCCAAAGTCATGCTGCTAAAAATAGCAGGGGTCCCACGTTGACTGCCAGGAACTGCTAAAAATAGCAATTCTGTAAGAAACGTCCGAATGAGCCCGAACGAAAGCCAATTGATCAAAACAGCCAATCTGAAGCTGAGACAAGCTTCCCAACGACCCTCTAACCACTCTATCAGCCTACGAGGGTCTCCTGATAGGCCAAACTTAGGAACTTTGATGCTCGTCAAAAATGGGGACATGACAGTCCGCCCTCCCTAAAATTGCTTGACCCCAAGCAATCTCTACTGCAAAGAAACTCCAATCCTCAGGAGGCCCAAAAGAAAAACTGTGAAATGTCCCACACATCTCAAACTGTCTCCTGTAGCATCAACAAAAACTCAACTGCGCAAGCTATCCCTGGATCCCAAACCCGAGTGAAAGTCTGCGTGACTGTCGCCTCGACTGCCACTGCGCTCTCTGCCTCCAACTTCACCATCTGAGAATAGTGAAGTGACCCAGTGGGACCCATCCAATACTCAGTACTCAAACTGTCACCACCTGGATCCCAATACAGTCTGAATTCACACCCATCGGTCATGTGGAGAAAATAACTTCTAGAAGCATCTGCTACACTGAATCTCTCCCTGTCCTCTGCTACAACCACATGGATGTGATAACTGACCCAGCCATCATGCCAACTAACACCATAGTCGCCCTGTAACCATGTACCTGAATGAAAAATCTGCGACATAGAAGTATCAAGCCCTGTCAAATATGTATCGGCATGATGGATAACTGACTGCTGACCCTGCAAGTAATACTCCACAAACAACTGAGTCGAGTACTTGCAGTCGCTAATTCCATCTCGTGAAGATGGTAACTCTGCACACAGTAATGAAGGACTTCCCTCGGTTGCACCAAGAGAATCACCCTGTGCACAAGAATGGTGCATCGAATACAAATCATGTACAGGTGGATCAAAAGAAAAACTATAAGCACTCCTCACCGTGTACACCCCATTAAACTCCTCCGTGAGTCTTGTTTGGAATTGCGATGCACTGGAACAATCCCAGACACTACGATTATCACCTAACCAAGAACTAGCATCAAGAGTACGATCAGCTTCCATCTCGAAGAGTGGATTATCATAGACTAAACCACCATCAATTTCAAATAATGGATTATTCACAAACTGCACAATCACTCCATACTGATCTGAATCATCCATCTCTGAATCGCTGGAATAATAAATCGAATTGTACTCCTGACTTGGCTCAACCAGCTGCCGATCATAGTCAACTGTATCGGATGAACTGATTGATTTGCCTCTAGGAGAGGGAAACAAATCAACATAAGTACCAATCTCCCATCTGGATGAGTCTTCGAGTATCTTCTGTGGAGATGGACAAGTGTCGAGGGTTGTCACACAACTCCCTCGTGAATCAACAACCATGTCACAGGAACTACCAATGATCTGCCGTGCATCACCTATCATGGGACTAATCTCAAGAGATCCTGGTGCAACACGGAGCCCACTGCAACTCTCATCTAGTGCACTCATCTCATCTGTATCCACTGCTCCTGTAACCGTGATGGATGTAACCACATCCTCAACATCTCCCTCATTGCTATGAACCATGGGTGTATACTCCTCACCAACCGCTGCCATGGAAGACTGAACTATATCCAAAGATGGTGAAGATTGTGCCAAACTCAACGCCACGGTAAATCTCTCAATCTGTAACTGTGACTCTCGAAGAGCCAACTGGGTGCTATGCAATGAGTCCCTAGTCACCTCAAGCTCATGAGTGAGCTCATCGATCTGCTCCTCCTTTCCCTTCAATGCATCATAACAAATGCAATCCCACTCGAGAAGGAAATCCCTGTCTGCAAGTAGTTTTAGGTAGTTTTGTTTCATCGCACCAATTGCTTCTCGGAGTGCATGTATCACTGCAAGGGAAAAACCACTATCACTGTGCTCATCTGTCAAAGGAGGACTCCAACCATAGGTAAACAACATCTGACGAGCAACGTCAAAATGCTCAAGGGCGGTAGCAATCATATTGTCATTTACTTGTAGTTGTCCAACCAAATGATGAGGATTCTGAAGCTTACGACCCCCATACAAATTTTCCGGTTCACAATAAGCACTATGATAGGACGCTGATTCGTCATCACTCACCTCATGATAAGCAGCATCAGGTGTGCTTTCATCCATGCACACCTCAACATGTAAGGTACTGCTGCTTGGTACCTCAAAGGATGTAATGTCCCCTTCTCGAGCATGACTTCTTCTGATTTACCGTTAGCCTATTCTGGAGACCCGTAGGCTTTCCGGTGGTGAAATTAGGGTTTCTTGGCTGGTGGTTTCTTGTGCTCACGGATTGGCGTTTGAATTGTGGATTCCTTCTGGGTTTTTCGTGAGCTTTTCGGTGATGTGTTCATTTTGGCATTCTGAGCACTTTCACGAATTTACTATTTTTAGTAAATTCTATTTCTGGCAGTGGTCTTGTTGGTCTCGGCTCGATTAACCTTCTACTTCAGTTGTTCAGTTGGTTTTGCTCAATTTCGGTTTTGGGGCTCGTTTGGAGAGATAAGTTGAATTTATTTTAATAAAGGCATGTTTAATGTTATATTTTGCTGTTGACCCCCTTAGCCTAGTGTTGGAACTTAAGTTGTTTTTAAAAGGTGGCTTTTGAAGGGGTGGCGCCCCATGAAGATTATTTTATATTTTTCTAATGTCAAAAATCAATGTTGGAGAAAAGGACGCCCACCTTGGAGTTTATTGTAATTTAAAATGTCAAATTTGCTAAGGCAAAAAGGACGCCACTTTTGGAGGGAAAAGGAGTTACTCAAAATTTGAAATGCTGGGTTTCT
>VDFB02392266.1:0-26718 GCA_007258455.2 Sequoia sempervirens
AACAGAAATTCAGTAAGAGAAAATAGGGCAATCTAAAGGAAAAGAAAATGTGAGCTCAATATCTCACATAGTCTCAAGAAAGAAGCAAAACGAAGATGAAAGCATTCATGTAGACAAGACATTGGGGGAGGAAGTTAACTCTAATACATATAGCCCCACCACAATGCCACTTATGTGGTCCTCTGATTTATACGTCAATGAGCTAATGGACATGAAGAAGAGACTCCAATCCTTGGAAACAAGAGAGTTCTATGAAAGCACCAAAGTGAAAGAGGACATAGAAGCCAATTGGCAGTTAACAAGCGAGAACAATTTGCTCAAAGAATAGATAAACAAACTGCAAATCTCCATGGAAAAAGGGGAACAAGAATTATTATCGATAAGACAATTTTTAGTTCAAATGGATGCAACAAGCACAAGAAAGCCAAAATAGGTAGTTGAAAGCAATAATCACAATTAAAGGAAATACAATCAGTAATGAGCAACATGAAGTTAAAAGAAGAGCAGCTAAGGGATAAATTAGAAGAGGCCAAATCTTGGGCTCATGTAGTAAGAGGACCGTCAGATTCACAAAGAGACATTATAGAAAAGCAAGTTAGGAGGCAGTTAAGAGAGGAAAAGGACATAAATGATAGGACTATGAATGTCATTGTTAAAGGACTAAAAGACTATGGTGAGAAAGAAACTACAAAAGAGTTGGCAAGGTATTTCTTTCAGGATGAACTTCAATGGTCATGGATTATTCAGCAAGCAAATAGGATTGGAAAATGGATAGAAGGTGGCAAGAATAGGCACGTAAGAGTTACCTTGGGGAAACTTGAGGACAAAAATGTGCTACTAAGGAACAAGAGGTTCCTTAAAGGTACACAAATCTACCTTGATGAGGACCTAACCACAACACAACAAGAAGTGAAGGTAAATGGGCTTGGTTGCAAAATGGTAAGGCTCAAGTCAGTGATAGAGTTACACATCAAAAATAGGAACTCGGGGCCCCCCAGGAATATTTATCTATAGTAAGTTGGAATTGGAGAGGTTATCCTTGGAGAAGAGGACCTGGTTTAGGGCCCATAGCAGTTGGAAAAGACATTATTATCCTTATTGAGACTCATGAGCATGAAGGGTGTAAAATTCTAGATTTTGAAGGATATAAAAAGGTCTCAAATTGGAATGAGAGAACGGAGAATGGAAAAGGTCATGGTGGAGTTGCAGTCCTAATCAAAGAATCATTGGACAAAAATATAAAAGTGGAGAAAGAAGATCCAAACAAACAGTACATATGGTTAAAAATAATAGAAAATCAGACTACAATTAGATTGGTTGCTTGCTACTTTGCCCCAGAAGGCTCCAAATCTTATAAGAAAAGGTGTCTAGATCGTGAAGATCCCTTTTCCTCTCTCAAAAAAGACATTTCAATGTTTAACACTATGGGAGAAGTTATATTAATAGGTGATTTTAATGCTAGGACAGCTAACACTCAAGCTCTTAACTTGAAAAGCAAAGATAAAGAGAAAGATGATCCGCTATGGTTGGAAGAAGAGAACCATCAACTTTGGGAACAGACCTCTCAAGATAATAAATGTAGTGTCACTCACTTTGGGGCAGAATTGTTGGGAGTATGCAATTTATTCAACTTGGTAATATGCAATGGTATGAGATCATGGCTGAGATCGGGCAACATCACTTGTAAGACCTCAAATGGACAAAGTGTGGTGGATTATGTCATTCTATCTCGTAACTATACAATAAGGATAATGGAGCTAGTGATTGGTAAATGTCCAATAGAGTTGAAATCATATCACAATCCAATATATGTAAAACTTGACATCCACATAATCAAGCAGCAAGGGGACAAGACCTTATCTGGAAGAAGAAAGCACCTCGCAGGGAAGGATTCTCATGACTCAAGAAAATTAGAAAATCTTCAAGGATACCCTCAAAAATATCTTTCAGGAATCTGGAAAAAAATCATATTACATAAAGCAACACTCAATAAACAAGAACACATCGATTCCTCTAGTACACAAAGCTTTGGATGATTGTAAGAGGAGTAGACCCAAGAGAGGAAATACAAATACTTTCCCAGCACACCCGTGGTTCGATGAAGAGTGCGAGTTAACAAAAAGGAAACTCCATGGGGAGGGAATGACAATAGAAAACAAGAAAGAGTATGAAAGGGTGATACAAAGTAAAAAAGAAAAATATGTAAGGACAAGAAGATTGGAGTTGATCACCCTTGGAAAGAACAACCCCAAAATTTTTTGGAAGGAGCTACAGCAGAAAAGAAAACAAATGGAAAATAATATTACAAGCCCGTAATGGCTAGACTATGCAAAAATGCTTTATGAGCGTGAGTAGGATAAACATAGACCTCCAATAATCAACACAGCCATTGAACTGTTCACCGTAGAAGATATTAGTTAAGGCATAAGAAGGTTGGAAGGAGGGAAAGCACAAGATATTGATGGGCTGGAAGCAAAGCATTTAAAGTGGGGTATCGAGGTCCTTGCACCTTGTATCAGGGGTATTTTCAATAGGGTTATTCAAGAAGGCTTCTCAGAAGGATGGACCACTAGTGTTGTTATCCCCTTGCACAAAAGTGGTGACATAAATAACCCATCAAACTACCACACTATTATGATTAATCCTCTTCTAGGAAAACTTTTTGGAAGCATGATTGAGCGTAGGATTAGCAATTGGGCTGAAAAAGAGGGAAAAAGGGCTAAGGGACAGGCTGGTTTTAGGCCCAAATATTCCACTATTGACCATGGAGTTACCCTTAGATTCTTGATTGAGAAAATTTGGGATGTTCAAGGTGATGAAGCTTATTGCTGCTTTGTTGACTTTAAAAAAGCCTTTGACACAGTTCCACGGGGTAAGTTATGGAAGAGAATGGAGGATTTGGGAGTTCCGCATGAGCTTAGGGTAGCTGTTCATAGGCTCTACGAGCAGGTCAAAGCTAAAATTAGAACCAATGATGGTATGTCAGAATCCTTTGGCAGCGATGTTGGTGTCAAGCAAGGTTGCCCACTTTCCCCAACGTTATTTGGGATTTACATTGATAAGTTGGAAGAATGGTTAGACAAGGTTGGTGGGAAAGGCATTCATTTGGCCAACTTTGTAATAAAGTTTCTCTTATATGCTGATGATCTCATATTAATTGCTAAAACTGTGCTTGATTTGAGAAAGCATTTGAAGGGTCTTGAAACATTTTTTCAAGAAGTTGGGATGCAAGTGAACACTAGCAAAACCAAAATAATGATCTTCTCATTGCAAAGAAAAAAACAACAAATTGAATTTCTCTTTGAAAGTAGGCCATTGGAAACAATGGACGAGTACAAGTACCTTGGGCTTGATTTTCACAACAAACTCAGATGGGAAACATGTAGAGAAAAAAGAATTTAGGGAGGCTAGAAAGTGTTATACATTATGCAAAATAGATAAAGAAATGCTGAATTATGGGATTGGAAAACTAAAAGAACGCTTTTTGGGCTTCTTGTCACTTCGGTGATTCTATATGGGTGTGAAATTTGGGGCAGCAATATGTCAGACTAGAAATGGAGACAAGTGGAAAGAATACAAAAACATCTAATTATAAGCAGCCTCAAGCTTAAGACTGCAGTGCCTTATGAGATTTTATTGGTGGAGACTGGTACTTTTCCCTTGGAGGCCTCAACAATGATCCAGTTATTAAGCTACCTAAAGAGGGTTCAGAATATGGAGAGTCATCGTTGTCCTAAGTTAATCATGAAAGAAGAGCTAACTAGAAGAAAGAACACCTAGATGAAACAAAATGTCAAATGGATGAAAAAGTGGGATGTTGAGATGCATGAGTTCCCAAACACAAATGAAGAAATAAAAAAATATGTGAGAGAAAAATTTAAATATGCTATATGGATGAAAAAATAGGGCGTAAAAAGGATTATTATATTAAAGAATTCAATCCCACAAGGGACCATGAAGAAAAGGCCTATATAGGAGCGAATATCAAATGGAAAGCAAAAATGTTGATAGCTCAATTGTGTACTAGTTCACACCATCTTAGGTGTGAAACAGGCAGGTGGGTGGTTCCTAAAGAGGAGTGGGAAAATAGAAAATGTCGATTTTGTAACATGGGTTGGTGGAGATGAAATGGCATTTCACCTTGGAGTGCTCAGCGTATAAAGACATTCGGGCAAGTTATGGGGACATCGTGCAGGTTGATAATTACAATACCCTGTTTGAAGAATCAAGGTTAGACAAAACTGCAAACTTCATCATCAAAATTCACTGTAGAAGGGCTGATCTCGATCAAAGTTTTCAATCTGTTTAGGGCCTTTTTGTGGGAGGATCTTGTGCTGCTCTTAGGTCCCATAGGCTTCTTTGGCCTTGTGGACGTCATTAAAATTTTTCATTTCATTTCATTTCAATGTTCTTTTAACATAGCGCCTAGGTTACCTCCATATTTATGTTTTTCTATCTATTTAGGGACAAACTATGAAATTTGGCTACGTAGCTTGCAGGCACTCTGGAGGATGGCCTTCGATGGTGTAGATTTTACCCTATGGCATTGATTCATCTCAATTATTTATGAAAAGGTAGATTATGAGTTGTGCAAAAGCTACATCACATAAATTTATTGGCTTCAGTGCATTCCCAAGGGCCACTGCGTAGCTGGAGGTGCTCTACATGTGTTATTTTCAACCTTTCACACCGATGCATATTAATTGTGGGATAAGATTATTGTTAGGAATTAAGTGATGTAGGTCCAACGTAAGGCTAGTGCCTACTTCCATAGCATACATTTTCTTTCACATCAAATAATATGGTACAACTTTGAAGCAAATCCATGTATAGTTTATGTACTAGCTTTGATGCAATTCAGAGCATTTCTTATTAAAAAGGGGTGAGTGATCTACGTGTACATATGTGAAGAATTATGGTCTCACCTATTTTCATAGTCTATATGTATAGCTGGAAGATTGCTATAAATCCTTTACGACCATTCATAAAGATACCAAGCTAACTAATCCTCACATGCATTAAAATTCAACAAGTGTTATATATCATATATATTGTTGCACAAGATCCCCTAAGGAAATATTTCTATCCGTAGATACATTTGATCACATAATATCCTACAATTCACAAAGAATAATACAATAGTTAGCTTTAAATATAAGAAAAGTATTTTGTTGTAAATTTTCTTATTTCATTAAATCTAATTTCCCTTTTAAATTATTATTATATTACTGATTTAAGTAATTCAAACAGATTGAGAAAATAATATGCTTTAAATCTCATTATCCCAACTTTGATTCTTTCATATGATTGTATCCTCCTCTTGCCATACCCAACCTTCATAGAATTGCACCTCCCTTGCAAAACATAGTTCATCTCGACATAGTTATCCAAATGCCCCCTTCGCTACTCTTCCCACTTGAGTTTTTCTCTGCTAGAAAAAACTTTCGCTCTAAGTTAGATAGCATATCAAAAATGTCAACTTGTATGGTTTGCATGGAGAGATATATAGGAATCAAAACTAGACAGTCAAATGGAATACCTACTTGTCATAGATGCACATCTAAAAAGAATGACCATTGATTCTCAAACTGGAATAACATGGACCCTGGTGAGCAACTCAAATGCTTACAAATTCTATCCCAAGTTGAGGAGATGTTAATAGCCAAAGTAAGCCCAATTCTTCAAGTTACCTATGCAAGGGGGGGACACTAAAATACAATGGCCACACTATTTGATTTCCTCAAGATATATCTACAGTTGCATCCTACTTGCCGAGGCATATTCATGATCTTGATATACTAATAGTTAACAGGGAACAGATCGGCCAACAACCATATAGCTTCCATGTTAGTAGAGCATGTGTTCACAGGGCACTTAAATATAAGATGTGCAATGACCCATACTACAAGGATGTCCATGTAGATGAGCTTGCATTATCCACTTTGCTAGAGTTTTCTACTGATGTCTCAAACCTTATTAATGTAACATCTTCAAATCCTAGTACCACAAATACAGGCTTTGAGGAAACAAGCAATAGAGAATACGACCCCGATGAACAAAGCTTCTTTCCAACAACATCCTTTGTGTCAAATCTCCCACATGCACGTATTGAGGTCGAAGAAGTGCGCTCCTTGCTTCAACTAGGTGTCAGACAACCAACACCAATAATTGCATGGCCACCCATTTCTCCATCTCCTATAAATGAATACACCACTGAAGGATTATTTTCTATGGCATTCCCCACATTGTTCCCAAAAGGAAAAGCTGCATTCAAGCAATAACGTATCAAAGATATTAAACTACATGAATAAGCTCTCCATCTCCTAAGGTACCATGATAATTGGTTTGGCTAGCACCCTTGATTTAGGTACTTCATACTAAATATTATTATGTGCCATCGTAGCCAAGCAACCTCATCTGTATTTCTCAACAAACATCTCAATGGTTACCTGCCCTCGATAGTCTTTGACCTGCACCAAAGATTTAAGGACATGTCAGATGACACACTTGCAAATCAATTCATGTGATTTAGCTCGTCAATTTGTGGAACTCATCCATTTTGGACCCAATAGGGATGGGAACTTTCTGACATGGTCATTCAAATTGGTTGCCCCTCACTCTTCTTCACCCTTAGTGTAGCAGATACAAAATGGCCAGACTTGCATACTGTAATGCCTACCAAGCCTCCTACAAATCCTTCAATGGCTTCTACATGGGGGATCCAAAACATAGTACAAAATCCACACCTTGCCGCAATCTACATGCACCACAGGTTTACTGCATTTGGGGAGAAGGTCTTGGAAAAACTTCTTGGTGCTTTGAATATTGGTATAGGTAAAACCTTTCTTTCCCCTTTTCGTATGTAATACATGCGTACTTTGATTGTTTACTAGAAATCATCACTTCATTTTTTACAATAGACTCTTACCTTAAAAGTTTGTTAAATATCATTTTTTCATAGGTGTGGATGGCAACACAGAGGATCTGCACACATCCATGGTTTTCTATGGCTCAAAGAAGCACTTGATGTTAGTAGATTAGAATGGAATAATACTCAGTCTGTACAAAATGCACTTGATTACATGGATAATATATGTCTCAGCTTGGAACCCATGTAGCCTCCATTTGAGAAGCCAAACAATTCACTGCTCTGTTCTTGATGATCCTTGTTTGTTGGATAAAACAAGGATCTTGTCATGTGACCCTTCAACTAACTATTGTGAATTGGTCAACTGTGTTGAACGACACACAAAGTGTGGTTTGCTAACATGTCTTAGGAGGATCTACTGTATGTCGCTATAAAGCACCATGGTCCATGCAAGATAAGTCAAGTTTTTCAAATGACGAGACCGATCGCCAAAGCACACACCAACTCACAATGATGATCGCTTGAACCTCCGCAACCCATCTATCCTATCTATTTGGAGGGCTAATATAGATTTCTAGCCTGTACTGTCAATATATGTTGTCCTCAAATATATTACAAAATATGTAGCAAAAGCTGAGCACAAATCTGAAACCTATAATGCCATGTTATCTCAAATCTCAACCAATTTACTATCAGAAATGCTTGCCCCAATAACTTTTAGAAAATTGCTTACTGATAGCCTTGTCAATCATGATATTAGTGCTCAAGAAACTTGCCACCTTCTACTAAAATTACCCCTCTCCATATGCAGTAAGACATTTGTGTCTTTAAATGTTAACCACCAAAAATTTCAACGTGTATTGATCTGATCCATATCAGTTACCACATCACCTACATACATTGTTGCCTACATGGCTCGCCCCATTCAGCTAGAGGCATTGCCCCTCATTGAACTGACCCAAAAATGGACCTTTAAAGCATCTCAAAATTATGAGCAATGGAAGCAGCGCCCCCAAAAAGCAACTGTTCGAGTCTCACCTAGGTTCACAAGCATCCCTACAAGAGAATACAAAAGCTTTCATGAGTTTTGTTGGAGTGAACTAATTTTATACCACCCCTTTTGGAATATTGACATTGATATTGGGTCCTTTGAACACATTGATTTTGGGTCCTTTGAACATCAAATTTTATCACAATGGGAAAGGTTCTCTTCTACATACAAGGCATGGAATGTATACCACACACATCCAACTCAAATCAAAGCATCGAATTCAAGCAGCAACTCAAGCAGAGATGATATGTTGCAAGTACACAACCCTGAAGAATGGCAAGTTCTCTCAAGTTTGTACCCATACCTTCCTATACAACTTGATGCACTAGACATGCTTGGTCGATGTGACATTGGCATGCACCATGAATGGCAACATAGCAATCTCACCCCACTACAAATGCATTTTTCTACTACTTTCGTAGACTCTAATCGACCAACCTTTCAAGTGCACCAGCTTCTCAATGAACACACTCATACTACTTTCTCTACTCAGCAACTACAAGCATTCGATATAATTTGGTCCTATCTAACCACTCTTCCATTGCAAGCACCACTAAAGCTAATTGTTCAAGGAACTGCAAGAGCTAGAAAGTCACACCTCATAAAAAAATAAGGTTTTCCCTCATGAGCTTAGCTCTGATTCACAAGTCTCCATTACTACTTCTTGCAACTACCGGAGTTGCTGCATTCAACATTCAAACATCAACAATTCATTTTGCTCGCATTCCAATAAAAGAAATGGCCCCCCTGCAAGGGAAAACACTTGCAACTTTCCAATAAAGCATGTACTTTATTAGGTACATTTTAATAGATGAGATGAGTTTCATTGGTCCAAAGTTGCTTGAATGCATTGACATGAGACTACAAGAAGCATTCCCCATCCACAACCACCTGCCCTTTGGAGGGAGTTCAATTATTCTCTTTGGTGACTTGGGACAACTGCCACCAGTTAAAGATATCTCAATGTATGCTTCTACCTCCTATGGTGGGATTCTCTGGAACAACTTCACAACAGTGGTAACTTTGACAAAAATATTTTGACAGATTGTTGATGATCCTTCCCAAATTACTTTTCATGCACTTCTCTCCAATCTATGGAATGCAGAGCCTACACAAGAAGATTGGTAGGTTCTAATGTCATGCTCAAGTTCATTGCTCAATTCTACAAAAAACTTTGTTTTCTTTTCTATCATACATCTATTTGCAACGAATGAATTGGTGTTACTACACAACAAATGTATGTTGTTGTCTTTGACAACACCGGTTGCACTTTCCACTATAGAGCAACTTAGGGGAACAACATACACAAATCCAGATGAAAAACAACTTCAAGCTCATATTTTTTTATCCATTGGCCAAGAAGTCATGTTATGCTCAAATATATGGGTCAAAATAGGGCTTGTCAATGGTGCACTTAGTCAAGTAAAAGCAATTGTATACAATGAGGGTGAAAAACTACCTAAACTGCCCTTGTTTGTTGTTGTTGATTTCAAGCATTACATTGGACCACCTTGGGACCATTACAATCCAAATAATGTTCCAATAACCCCTCTTAGCCATGGGCTTCGCTGTCAAATTCCACTTAAAATGGCATGGGCATTGACAATGCACAAGTCACAAGGACTAACACTTCCACGGGCCACAATCGACATTGGAAACATAGACCGACAAGGCCTAACATTCACAACTATTTCAATAATTCCCAATCTACAAGTCTTCACATACAACCAACCTTCACATTCCAATGATATGCACACATGCAACAAAGCCCATATGTTGCTCGCTAAAAAAGCGAAGAGAACCAATTGAAAGTAATGTCAGATTCAAACTCCTCAGACACTTAAAGTGCATTTGAACCACTACAGGTATGGCATTTTCTTATTTGCTTCACTACTAATATTTATATAGTTTATTTATTGTAAATTATATCTCTCTTCTTACTTACTACAGGCTCCTAGCATTGCTCACTTACACTATGCTCTCATTGTCTACCATCTACAAACTACTCAACCAAAGGTAACTAATAATTTTTAATGAAATTCAACTTCAACATTCTCCTTTCTATTAGTTGTTTCTTAAATACTAAATATATCTTTTGTTTATTACAGATACAATGGAGTTCAATGTGATTGTGTTACAATATCACTATAACAATGTACTTGATTGTAGACATACTTGTAATGCAAATTAAACATTCTATACAAACACTTTAATTTCATCAGTGTATATATATCCTTAATCTACATTTTAAAATCTCAAAAAATTAAGTTCCTCTTTATTTCTATACAATTTCCATTTAATTGTTTTAATGTGTACTTTTAATATGTTAAATACATATTATTCTATTTCAACCAATATGTCTACAAATAATCAAATAAAACAAATAATCAATTCTTTCATTTTTAGATTTTTTCAAATAAAATCCAAGAATAACTACTAGAAAAACTATGCAGATTTTTTACATTAATGTTTCAAATTAAATTTCATAATTCAATATTGAGATGAAAGAAAAAGTTAAATCATATTATAAATTTAGCCCAATGTAAAAGGCTAAAAGATGCCAATGAGAATACAAGAAAAAGATAAAAGAAAACAAAGAAGGATTATAAATTCTACCTTAAAATGAAACCAGAATGGACTAAATATATCTTTCATAAAACTTGAAATTAACATTTTCTTGGAGATTATTGCTTGTATGTATAGGTGACTATTATGTTCATATCACATTGACATAATCTCATTTATCTCTATCAACTCAGTCTTACCAGTCCAAAGTAGCTAATGGTTTTGTAGTAAAAAGGCCTAATAAATGATATCTGAACCATTGACTCTTCTATAGTTTTTAGTTTTCAGTGTGTTTCTATAGGCATGCGCACAGTTCTTTTGTGCTTAAATTTCAGACTCAAGTTCATGGTTTTAATGGTTAATATCATTCCCCTACAGTTGCCCAATGATTGAATGCATCTAAATCGTAAATGTCTTAGCAGTGATGTTGCAAAGGGTTCATGCTTTCAAGTGTCATCACACACTTCTTTTTCAAATACAAACTCCTCAAACACTTAAAGTGTGTTTGAACCACTACAGGTATGTCACTTTCTTATTTGCTTCACTACAATATTTATATCGTTTATTGTTCTAAATTATATTTCTCTTCTTACTTACTATAGGCTCCTATCGTTGCTCATTTACACTATGCTGTCATTGTCATACACCTACAAACTACTCAACCAAAGGTAACTAATAATTTTTAATGTAATTCAACTTGAACATTCTCCTTTCTATTAATTATTTTTTACATACTATTTGTTGTAAATTATATCTCTCTTCTTACTTACAACAGGCTCCTATCATTGCTCATTTACACTATGTTCTCATTGTCTAACACCTACAAACTACCAAACCAAAGGTAACTAATAAGTTTTCATGGATTCCAACTTCAACATTCTCCTTTCTATTAGTTGTTTTTTAAATACTAAGTATATCTTTTGTTTGTTAGAGATAAATTGGAGTTCAATGTGACCGTGTTACAATATTGCTATACCATTGTACTCAATTGCAGACATACTTGTAATGCAAATTAAACAAAAACACTTCATTTTCATCATTGTATATATATCCTTATTCTACATTTTTTTATCTCATTAATTTAAGTTCCGCTTTATTTCCATACTATTTCCATTTAAGTTTTTTAATAGGTTTTTTTAATATGTTACATACATATTGTTCTAATTCAATCAATATGCCTATAAATAATCAAATAAAACAAATACTCATTTGTATTTAATTTATTTCATTTGTTACCTTTTTAAATTATCTCAAAATCTACAAATATTATTTCATTTAATAATATGTCTACAATAAAAAAAATATATCCATTCAATTAATCCGCGCAACCCATTGCACACCATAGGTGCAATCGCTAGTTATAATTAGATCTAATTATTGAAGTAATTGGGTGGTAGTAGCTACTAAATAATTACGTCGATGGGCGTTCCCCACTGGGAGCCATCAACCTCTCGTACAGTGTCAGGTGAGGATCGAGGGTGTAAATTGTATTTGAGGCAGAGGACGAGCATTGGAATGATCGGAGCCGCCCAAGGAAACTTGTTACACAAGACTGCAGTATTTCTCCAATTTCACGCCTGCCTGAACAAGTGCATTCCAATTTCCACGTGCTTGCCGGAACATCGGACCGCCGGATTTGGGAGTGATCGTTTGTATGATATTTAGCAGCGTTACAGACAATGTTAAACCTATTTTGAGAATCGTCTCCATGACATCCATAACAATCTGAATATCTGGAATAATAGCACAGTTGCTTGTTATGGCTTAGCCATAGGCAAATGCCGGGCGCTGCATTATAGCGAATGGGAACGTCCGACTGCTTCTCCCCGTGAAGGAGTGCAGAAATGGAGGAGCAAACGTGTAGAGGTAAGCAAACAGGTCGCCAATGGTGGGATGGGCAGTCATTTCCAGGTCGAGTGTTGTATTCATTGTGCCTGGTTTGCATTTGCCCTTTCCACTCCCTAGTTCACTGATTTGAAGGCGTTTGTTCGCTGCTCTGTAGAGTGTTTGTTTCTCGTCCATTGATCCGAGGACCGTCTGTGCAACGATTGAAGAGCGGCGTCATCGGCAATAGTGGAGGTAGGTTTACAAAATAGTAACTGTTTTTTTTTTTTCAAAACCCTAAGTTTTAGGTATAAATTTATTAAAGCGTAACGTTTTGCTTCCCAAAAATTTATTTGGGAGTTAGCTTTTCATTATACCGTCTTAGATTACTAGTGATATGTATGATATATCAGAACATTTATTGAAAAAGATGTATGGCATGTTAATAAATATGTTAAATGGTGTCCCAAATAATAACATTATAAGGAACAGGATAAACTGAACACAAATATATGATAATGTGTCATTTATTGAGCATTCGATGATATTTGGGCAGTCTCTCTTTTTTCCTTTTATTGTTGCCTTTTATTGCTGCCTTCATTGATAAAGCTAATCTGTAACTGACAAAATTAAAAAATTTAAAACTTAAAATTATGATAAAGGTTTTGTTGGATTGTGTTATATGATAACTTCTAGATTGTCAAATGTGACATGGGTATCTCATGTATTTTGACTTACTGATATTGAGATAGCTGGAATGATATTAGAATTATTTTGAAATAATCTTCTTTAAAGTTTTTGAGGATTTTTTTGAACAATTTTGAATAGTTCAAAGAAACTTATTATCTATAGAAATAAAGTGTCATAGTATTGCTTGCACTACTTTATAATTTGATAAAAAGTTCTGTAAGTAACTGTTTGAGAGTTGATATCCATTTGTTTGTCTTGATTTATCAAGAGTATTGATTGACAATGATGATTTAGGCCATTAAATTTCAAATGATAATTTAGATATTGAACAGCATCACGCTTAGCAGCCACATTTTGACTTTAATCACAGTAACATTTAAATGTAATTTTCCAACATGATTGAATTATGTTTCAACAGAGTTTATCAGTTGGTAAAGATGAACTACACTGTAATTATGCTATTTTTAAATTTGATTGTTTATAAGTTTTTTATTGATGGAATGTAGAAACTTTATATTATTAATGAACTAGACTACTCATGTCTCCATGCGGCTGCTTAACTCCATTTTCTGATTAAATTTAAGCAGCAGGTGTGTTCCCATGCATAAATTTTATTATAAGGAAATGATAATTTGGAATTTTTTCCCATTTTAATGGAGTAGCTACTGTTTGGGAATTGAAAATAAGCTGTGGAAAAAGAGGGGGGGCTGGAAATAAGTAGCAACTGCATATTGCTAAAAATCTACGTGGCCCCACAAATTTCTTTCCCTCTTTTTTAATATTTGATTTCATTTTTCTTTTTCTAATTTTTTATTGTACAAATTATTATTAATACTATTAATACAAATTTAAGTCGGTTGCTTAAAAATAAGCAGAAAAATTAAGAATTCATGGGGCCATTAGCTCCACAAATAACTCCTAAATAAGTTGAGTAGTGGGTGCTAGCCAAAATAAGCTAAGCAATCGCATGGGGACATGAGGTAAGAGTGTAGTCCGATGGGCAGGTTTCAGGATCTATTTTTGTGGAGTAGGGGGTCCCCATGGAGCAAAAAACTATGCTACAAAATTAATTGGAACCTTTTCTTAAAAAATAGGAGCCCCTACTTTTAGCTGGTGAAATTGAGTTGGGACTAGAAATTGCCCTTAAAGCTTAGGAATTCTTTCCGCCACTTGTATATCATCTAAAATTTTAAATTTGTAGAAAATTAAAATGAGAGAAATTTTATTTATTTATTAATTTTTATTAAAGCGTTGTAGTTCATTCCATAAATTATAAATTTTGGTAAGCTGAATTGCACTACTAAAATTATGAGTCCACGAACTTTAAAATATTCCTAAAAAATCTCACCAACACCCACAATTATTTTTTAAGAATCCCCCTCCATGAAATCTTACCCTAAGAGTCCACTTACCGATCATCTCAATATATCTTAATACCATTTGAAATGTTGCCTGAATTTTCTTATGCTAGGATTACTGTGGCTTTAGGTAGATCTGAGTCAATGCTGTAGGCTTTCAGACTATAGCAGATTATAAATATAGCTCCAGATCTAGGTTGATGGCGCTCAATGGCTTCTGAGTCTGGCCTGCCGTGAGGACGCCGCCCAGGTGGTTGGCTGTACTTCTCCAAATGATGCTGCTGGGAATGAAGTTTCAGAATAGCACTGCTTGAGTTTGCCAGATAAGGCCTGCGATCTGCCTTTAAACCTTTGAACTCGCCAGGATACCTGCGAACTGTTTCCAGATCATAGTGACTGTGCGCTGTCCTCCTTGAATCCGCCAGAATTCCTGCGAACTGTTTACAACTCTTGGTTATTGTGTGCTGTCCTGAAAGTAGGGGAAATTCACCTTCAGGTTTTCCTGCTACCGTAGAGGGTTGCAATTCTAGGGTTTTCGTCCAGAACTTGCAGACTGAAAATAATTAGAAAATTCAAAATTCAAATTCTTCAACATTTGAGTTAAGATGTCTCTTACTCTCATTTATACTGGTCAGATAGGATAATTGTCTATCCAGTCTTCCGAATGTACTTTGGATTGTATTTAATTGAAAATGAAAATATATTGGATTTTTTTATTTTCAATTAATTAATAAATATAGTTAAATGTGCATTCTGATGGTTGAATAGACATTTGGGCAATGGTCCAATAATCACGATGTCAAACTTGCAAAATTGAATTTTAAATTTTATCTATTGATTGTATTTTTACTTTATTTTATTTATTTATATGTTATAATTATTTATTAATTATGGGACCAGTGCTAATAAATTCTTTTCATTTTGGGCCAAAGTTGGCCTCATGAAGAGGGGACATGACACATATGCATGATAAATTGACTATTTATTGAAAAGGATGCACATCATGTTAACAATTGTGTTGAATAGTATTTGAGATGATGACAATGAATAAGATAAATTGAACAAGGATACATGTTAATGTGGCATCTATGTTGTATCTTATATTTTGTATATTCAATGATATTTGGATGATCCTCTATTGTTTTTGTTGTTGGCTTCATTGCTTTTGGTGATGATTTTCATATTGAAAGATTAGAAGGGAATATGATGAAAATTTTAAATATTATAGATGGCCCGCATTCCTCGATTGTTACTCTAATATTTGATGACTTTGATGCATATTTTTAACAATGATATTTAGTTTTTAGTAAAAATATATTGATATGTTGACAATGAGAAATTTAAAATCTAGATCTTGGTTGACTAAAAAATATTATCACTATGAATAATAATTTAATATTTGTACGAGTCCAAATTTTTTGATCAACCCTGGAGCAACTTAGGTCAAAGTTTGTATTAAGTTTGTCTCCAAGATCTTAAAGCCATGAATTCATAAACAACAACAAATCCAAACTCATTTGATCAATCTGATTGTATCCTTGTGTCCAAAGAACTTTGTACATTGACCAAAGGACTAGTAACAATTGATAGAGCTTGCCACACGTCTATTCTTGATCTACTCTTGATTCCCTTTGGCCCTAATCCACATCACTACCAAGGCACATGCCAAATCCTAATTGGCTTGAGAAAACACCTTACAATTGTGAACTTGAGAGTACAAATGACTCATAGGAAATAAGACATGTGAATACTGAATGCAGGAAGCTTTCTAGATTTCACTTAGTAAAGTCTGTTACAAGTCTAGAAGGTTTAGATATTTGTGGACCTAGGCTTTATATTATTGAAGTTAATCTAGTTTTTTCTTCTATAACCAGCTTGATTCAAACCGCCCTGTTGCAAGGGGAGGTCCCTGAATTGGAAACAAAGTGGCTCCATTTATTGGAGCTGAGGATGGCAGCCCCACCTTTACCCCTCTCATGGCGAGTAACAAAGTGAGTGGCATCCTTCCAAATGCACCTAAGACTAGTTTCAAGTGAGAAGCCTGTTGATTTGAGCTCTTGAAGTAGAACCACATCTTTGCTTTTGCATTGTCCAATGAATCTTCTTACCACATGCTTCTTGTTGGGGGACTTTAATCCCCACACATTCCAAGAAATAAAACTAAGGGCCATCAAGTCCAGTTGGTGGAGTAGTGTCTTTTCCATGCCTGAAGGCATCGAAACATTTAGGCACCTTGGAATTAGTCGCCACCCTTTTAGCCACCGGGCTTGCAATAACCGCACTCAATTTTTTTCTCTTGGTTTTTTTCAGGTTACCCTTCCCAATTGGAATTATGGTTCCTTCTTCTTTTCTTGGCTTGCTAGGGCTCTGTTTGTTAGATGGGTTGGGATCACCTTCCTTTACCACCTTAGTAGAAGCAGGGGTGGAAGGCATGGTATAAGCCAAATTGACTTCATCCATGATTAATACCTCCTTATCCCCTCCCCCTCTAACACCAACGCCCCCCTCGCCCATACCCACCTCAGCACCATCGGTGGATTGATTGTAACTGTCAATGAGGCCGACCTTCATTTTTAGATACCTTGCATCAATAGATTGGCCTACAACTAGTCCATTGGTGATACTATGATGTGCATCAATAGGTAGGACCTTGGTTTCAAAGGCTGAGACAATATCCTTCACTTTAATTAGGCCTGCATTATCACTCTTGGCTTCGTTTATATTCTCTTTGGACTTAAGCAGCTCAAAACCTCTCATGTTGTATGTTTGTTCTCTGGGACTAGTATTGCAGGTGACCCCATTCTCCTTGCCCAACGATATTAGTTTTTCTAGGGCAAGTTGTTGAGCATTCTTTCATGCTTGAGTTTCACTGCTGACATGAGGTAGATTGATAGGAGAGTCGGGGGTTTCAATCAACCCATTTTTTATTAGAGGGCGTGGGTCCCTGTTATGCGATTGAATCTCATTATTAGTTTCCATGTTTCTAGAGGAGTCCTGCTCTACCTCCTCAGAGAATTAAGAGAAGTTAGAAAACCCATCCCCCATTAGGGAGTCCACTTCGGTTGAAATGTCATTATTTGTAAAATCTTGTGGGGTTTCAACAACTTCAGTTAACCCACCCAAGTTTTCATTATTGACTTCTGCAAATCCTCTTGCAATGTTTATTTCATAATTTCTGGTTTCCATGGCTTTTTGTATTCTTTCATTATTTTCCATTGTTTTATTTGCTACTTAAGGTTTTTCAGTTGTTGGCTCTTGGGTAATGACGCCATTCTCAATTTTCTCATTGAATGAATTGTTTGAGTTACCATGGCTAGAATACTTTTTATTATTCCTATTATCAAGACCACCCACGACCTCGGAGATGCCATCACCGGCCATTCGACCCTTGGATATAGGCGGATTTGCTCCTCAACAATACTGTCAGCCAAGGGTTTTTGAGGCACATTTTTTGTTTCTAATAAGAAGGCAACTATTTCTTAGGTGCCCTTCTTCTCTGCATAGGTAACATGAGTTTAAACCCCTGAGCATTTCAAGAGCACAATCCATGCATGCAAACCCTAGGTTTAGTCTTAGAATGTCCAAAATGTCAACCCCGGGGTTTAAAGAAACTAAAACCCTAGCATTAGTGTGGGGGAGTGCGGTTTTCACATTATCAATTTCTAGAACCCGTCCATATGGCTCGAACAATAATGGGATGAAATTCTAGATTCTGGGAGGAACATTTTTACTGACAATGTATCTAGGGCAGGATAAGGCCAAGATTGCTTCATTGATGGCATCTAGTGATCGGGCCATTGCCCTAAATATGTTTTTCTTGACGCTCCAAAATTGTTTGCTCAAAACCCTAGTTTGCATTTCACGGCTTCTGAGAAAGACCACATAAAGGCCTTTTTGAATCATTCTACAGAATGAAAAGAAGATTCCCAGATTTTTCCCCCACACATCCGACATCAAAGCATCCATGTATCTCCTCGCTGGGATTTTATTAATATCCACGACAACCAAGAAAATCCCTATGTTTTTTAACTTGTTATCTTCTTCAAACAAAACCTTAGAGTTCTTCATTTGGAGAGAAAATATCCATTCTAGGTGGGTTAGGGCGCACTTTCCTCCTCTGTTCCCCCCATTTTCATCACCTCGGCTTGCCTCAACTATGAACTTTGCACCAGCCGGAAAGGCAACACTCTCGTTTGTGACCACCTCCTTAAACAACTTGGTTTGTGCCAGGCCATTTGACCCATTGCTTTGAGTAGAGAAGACCTTCCCACGCTTCAATAGGGCACCGCCACTGCTAAGATGTACACTGCAGAGTAAGAATTTTTTGTGGAGGATCGAGCCTCCCCCACTCGAACGGGTGAAACCCTACATTAGGCTCCTTAATTTGAAAACCCAAGTTACAGACCAAAGTTTTTTTCGTATTCAATTTCTATTTTTTCTCACGTCGACATGACATGATTTGTTGCTTTTTAGATAAAAGAAATACATGCTATTTCCCTAACTCTTCAATATAATATATGAAATAAAAATTGGAAATGAAGAACCAAACTAAAATATGCTAATATTTATTATAACTAGATCTAATTATTGAAGTAATTAGGATGGTAGTACCTACTAAATAATTACGTCGGCGTGGCATTGGCTACCCAGCCTCAGGAATGCACCCGAGTGGGCATGACCATGCATCATGCAACATCCATAATACGATTGATATTGATTGATGGGACTGCAAAAAACATAGATATGAAATTGAAATAAAAGAAATTTTATATGATTAAATGTATTAATAGAAATATTATATTGCAAGATATATATAAACATTTATTCATAAAAAAATATTTTTAAACATAAATTATTAATTTCAAATTATTTAACTTTGAAACTTCTATTACTAATTATTATTTTTCATTATCAAAATGTATTAGAATAAATTTTTAATTTTAAATTTTACTATTTCAAAAAAATAGATTAAATGAAACATTTATTTGAAATCACTTTAGAGCAATTTTTTTTTTTAAATAAAGCTGGTGATTAGCGACACTTTGTTGAATACGTGACAAAGCATCTACAGCGAAATATTGTTTTACCTTTAAATTACTATTCACTAGAACAATTTTATTTATTATATAATAATCTAATTTTTTTACTTTATTTTTATTTTTATTGGAAATGTATTATTTTTTATATTAGTACCTTTTAATTTTTACTTTTCAAAAGCTATCAATATTTTATAATTGTTTTGTTTGTTTCACCTTAAATATAAAAAAATATAACACATCAGCTGGAAATCATACTAGAACAATTTATTTATTATATATAATAATCTAATTTTTTCTTCTGTTTTATTTTGAAAAGTATTTTTTTTTTGTGATTATTAACTAATTTTACTTTGAAGCTATCAATATTTATAATTGTTTTGTTTTGTTTTCTACCTTGAAAATATAAAAAATGTATCCCATTTGATACTTTAAGAACAATTTATTTATTATATAATGAAAATCTATTTTTTTACTTTATTTTTTATTTAAGAAGAGTTTAATTAGTAACTTTTAATTTTTACTTTTGGAAAGCTATCAATATTTTATAATTGTTTTGTTTTGTTTTCACCTTAGAAAATATAAAAAAATATTATATATACTTTTTAAATAATTTTATTTATAATTATTAATATATTCTAAAATTTTAATATCTCCATCAATTTCTTTTTTTTAATGTTATTTAAGTTACACATCTAAACATAATCATACTATTAATTTTTTTATAATATATGATTAAAATTTAAAATATCACACCCTTAGGTTTATCATTTCATATTTTGCATTCACTTAAAGTGATAAATAGAAAACTAAATTGCTTTAATTGCCAATGAAATTATTAATCCACTAATATAAAGGCCGCCTCTTTAATATTCAATACTTTACATAGCTTTATTGATTTAGTGGGCAGTAATAATAAAATATCACTATACAAAAGCCCAAAAAAAATTTATAAGGTAAAAATCCTCCAGCACTTTTATATTTTCTAAGGTAAAAATCCTCCAATAAAAAAGGTGAGTGACGGCAACCAGTTTTCTGCAGTCCATCCAATCAATAATAACAGCTGTATTATGGATTCTACATGAGTGAATGGCCAGCCACCCCAGTGCATTCCTGGGGCTGGGTAGCCAATGCTGTCCCCCTGGGAGGCCATCAGCCTCTCGTGTACAGTGTCTGAGGGAGAATCCGAGGGAGTTATAAATTATGTATTTAGGAGCAGAGGACGAGCATTAGATGATGATCAGGGAACCGCAAAGGAAACTTGTTACAGACTACGGTATTTCTGCTTTTCACGCCTGTCTGAACAAAGCGCATTCCAATTTTCTACGTGCTTACCGGAACATCAGAACACCGCCGGATTTGGGAGTGATCGTTTGCATGATATTCCCAGGAGCGTTACCGAACGATGTCAAACCTGTTTGGGAATCCAACTCCGCTGACATACAACAGTCTGGAATATCTGGAATATGCTGTGATTTGCTCGTTAGAGGCTAAATATGGAACAAATGCCGGGCGCCGCATTATGGCAAATGGGAACGTCCATTTCGCTCTCCCCGTGAAGGTGCAGAAATGAAGGGAGCAAACGCGATGGCCAGGGTGGCAAACCGGGTCGCCAGTGGTGGGATGAACGCAGTCATTCCAGGTCAGTGTTACGCTACATTCAATTGTGCCTGTTTTGCGTTGCCCGTACCACGCCCTAGTTCACTTGATTTGAAGGCGTTTGTTTGCTGTTCTGCTGTAGGCGTTGTTTCTCACTAATCCATTGATCCGAGGACCGTCTGTGCAACGATTGAAGAGCGGCAGCATCGGCAATAGTGGAGTTAGGTTTACAAAATAGTAATTATATATATTTTTTTCAAAACCCTAAGTTTTAGGTATAAATTTATTAAATCTTAACGTTTTGCTTCCCAAAAAATTATTTGGGAGTTAGATATTCATTTTACTGTCTAGTTTACTAGTGATATGTATGATGTATCAGAACATTTATTGAAAAAGATGTATGGCATGTTAACAAATATGTTAAATGGTGTCCCAAATAATAACATTATAAGGAATAGGATAAACTGAACATGAATATTTGCTAATGTGTCATTTATTGAGCATTCGATGATATTTGGGTAGTCTTTTTTTTTCTTTTATTGTTGCCTTCATTGATAAAGCTAATCTGTAACTGACAAAATTAAAAAAATTTAAAACTTAAAATTATAATAAAGGTTTTGTTGGATTGTTATATAATAACTTCTAGATTGTCAAATGTGACATGGGTATCTCATGTATTTTGACTGACTGATATTGAGATATAGAAATAGTTAGCTGGAATGATATTAGAATGATTTTGAAATAATCTTCTTTTAAGGTTTTTGAGGTTTTTTGAACAATTTTGAATAGTTCAGAGAAACTTACTATCTATAGAAATTATGTTTCAACAGAGTTTATCAGTTGGTAAAGATGAACTAGAGTGTAATTATTCAATTTTTAAATTTGATTGTATATAAGTTTTTAATTGATGGATTATAGAAACTTTATATTATTAATGAACTAGACTAAGAGTGTGGTCCCATGGGTAGACTTCAGGATTATTTTTTATGGAACAAGGGATCAATTTTTCTGCCACTTGTCTATCATCTAAAATTTTAAATTCCTATCAGAAAATTAAAATGAGAGAATTTTTATTTATTTATTAATTTTTATTAAAGTACTGCAGTTCATTCCATAGATTATAATTTGTGGAACTTAAATTTGTAAGCTGAATTGCACTATTAAAATTATGAGACCACCAACTTAAAAATATTCTTAAAAAATCTCATCAGCAGCCACTGAATTTTTTTAAGAATCCCCCTCCATGAGATCTTACCCTAAGAGTCCACTTACAGATCATCTGAATATATCTTAATACCATTTGAAATGTTGCCCGAATTTCCTTATGCTGGGATTACTGTGGCTTTAGGTAAATCTGAGTCAATGCTATAGGCTTTCAGACTATAGCAGATTATAAATATAGCTCCAGATCTAGGTTGATGGCGCACAATGGCTCCCGAGTCTGGCTTGCCGTGAGGACGCCTCCAAATGATGCTGCTGGGAATGAAGTTTCAGAGCAACACTCCTTGAGTTTGCCAGATAAGGCCTGCGATCTGTCTTTAAACCTTTGCACTCGCCAGGATACCTGCGAACTGTTTCCATATCATAGTGACTGTGCGCTGTCCTTCTTGAACCCGCCAGAATTCCTGCAAACTGTTTACAACTCCTGGTGATTGTGTGCTGTCCTGAAAGTAGGGTAAATTCACCTTCAGGTTTTCCTCCTACCTTAGAGGGTTGCAATTCTAGGGTTTTCGTCCAGAACTTGCAGATTAGAAAATAATTAGAAAATTCAAAATTCAAATTCTCCAGCATTGGAGTTAAGATGTCTCTTACTCTCATTTATATTGGTCAGATAGGATTATTGTCTATCCAGTCTGCAGAATGTACATTGGATCGTACTTAATTGAAAATCAAAATATATTGAATTTTTTATTTTCAATTAATTAATGAATATAGTCAAATGTGCACTCTGAGGGCTGAATAGACATTTCCCAGATAATCATGATGTCAAACTTGTAAAATTGAAGTGTAAATTTTACCTATTGATTATACTTTTACTTTATTTTATTTATTTATTTATATTTTATAATTATTTATTAATTATGGGTCCAGTGCCAATAAATTCTTTTCATTTTGGGCCAAAGTTGGCCTCAGTGAAGAGGGGACATGACACATATGCATGATAACTTGACCATTTATTGAAAAGGATGCATGACATGTTAACAACTGTGTTGAATGGTGTTTGAGATGATGACAATGAATAAGATAAATTGAACAAGGATACATGTTAATGTGACATCTATGTTGTATCTTAATATTTTGGACATTCGATGATATTTGGATGATACTCTATTGTTTTTGTTGTTGGCTTCATTGCTTTTGGTGATGATTTTCATATTGAAAGATTAGAAGGGAATATGATGAAAAATTTAAAGATTGTAGAGGACCTTCATTCCTTGATTGGTACTCTAATATTTGATGACTTTGATGCATATTTTTTAACAATGATATTTTGTTTTTAGTGAAAGTATATTGTTATGTTGCAAAAGGCAATGAGAAATGTAAAGTCTAGATCTTGGTTGACTATGAAAAATATTGTCACTATGAATAATAATTTAATATTTGTACGAGTCCAAAATATTTTTGATAGACCCAGGAGCAACTTAGGTCAAAGTTTATATTAAGTTTGTGTCCAAGATCTTAAAGCCATGAATTCATAAACAACAAAAAATCTAAACTCATTTAATAAATCTGATTGTATCTACATCCTTGTGTCCAAAGAACTTTGTACATTGACCAAAGGACTAGTAACAATTGAGAGAGCTTGCCACACGTCTACTCTTGATCTACTCTTGATTCCCTTGGGCCCTAATCCACATCACTACCAAGGCACATGTCAAATCCTAATTGGCTTGAGAAAACACCTTACAATTGTGAACTTGAGAGTACAAATGACTCATAGGAAATAAGACATGTGAATACCGAATACAGGAAGCTTTCTAGATTTCACTTAGTAAAGTTTGTTACAAGTCTAGAAGGTTTAGATATTTGTGGACCTAGGCTTTATATTATTACAGTTAATATGGTTTGTTTCTTTTTGTTATGTCTTCCATGTTCTTTGGCAAAACTGGCCTCTTACACATATCATGACTCGTCGATAGTCTCCAGCTCATGGTGGTAAGTTTGTTTTATTTCTGGAGGTGTCCATGAGTTTGAAATTTTATTTTGAAGGTTTTGGTAAGAAGTCTTAGAATCAGTGAGGAGCTTGAGTCTTGAGGTCGAAAGGAGTTGATGGTAGACAATGGTGCTCTAGCCTAAATTTCATTTTCTGTTAGACCAATCCATAAAATCGTAATTTTTTTTTTTATATTGAACAAAATAAAAATACAAAAATTAAGAATTACCAACAAGTAGCTATTTGAGGCCCAAAAATGAAACTCTACCAAATATTACAATACAACAATAAAAAGATTGTCTACATTATGATCTCATCTTCATGATATCATAATATTTACAACCTACTTCCACTCTTTCTACACCTTTTATATTATGAGTGTCATTTACATTTCTTTAAATAAAATCAATGAACTAGAATACACCTCTCCAAGACTATGACAACCTTCATTAATTAAGCATAGAATCAATACACTAATACACCTCTTCGAGGCTAGGTGCATTAGAATCCCCATAACTAATTACTTTGAAGACTAGAGTAATAATGGAGACAATATATTTTTTATCACCCCAAAAAAAATTAGTCTTCACCATATCCTTCGCTCTCTTCCCCTACTATGTCTTGGACTCAAGCCATTGATTCAATTCAGCTGTTATAACCATTAGTTACAATTCCCCTTGCAACTCAAGCATCCTCTCCATGAGTATGAAACACGATACATATCTAGTATTTACAAGTTTCAATAATTCCTTGTTAGAGAAGGTTTTGAAAAGTGCATGTAAAATGTGATGGTTGTAGATAAACATTTGCACATCTGTAGCATTATTTAGAACTGTTTTTATCCAATAAAACTTTCCCATGCCCTTGAATGCATTATTCATGACATGCACACAATAAAGTGTCCACCAAATATGTTTGTAAATTGTGCCAATTAACTTCCTGGCAACTTTGCACGCATGGGTCGCAATCGTCACTACTTGGGCCACATTTTGTGGCCCAACCTCAATAGCATATTTGAGAATCTAAATTGAAAATATGCATCTTTGTGATGCCCTAAAGATGAGATATTCTTAGCCCTAAAATATTCTTAGCTCAAAATTATTGCATGGGGCTTAAATGTTTTTATGAGTGCATATTGTTTAAAATTTTCCAGGAGGTTTGATTTTTGAGCAAGGATAACTTATTGCATGTAACCGTATCGATGTATAATGAAATTCAGAAACAATAAATCCAACAAAATTGAAGAATTTCAGATACTTTTATTGATCCTAGATACTACAAATCTACAAGACATACTAGATTTATCTATGCAGACCAATAAACTTAGTAATGACTGTGATTTTCTAATGACAAATCGCCCTTCTTGAACAAACCACGACTAGCATGAATGGCTCCTAGTAATCTTCAATGAATCTGTCCATGAATTTTCCTATAGACTGCCTAATTATAACTACAACTTCCTTGGCCAACTTGATGGATTTCTTCAATCAATTTTTTGCACTGTGTTTGCTGCAAATGTCTAATGAACTGGCGGTTTTGTCCCATTCATCACAAGTCTAAGGGTTTCGTCTTGGAGAATTCTTCCTTCAAAGTTTGGCTGAGAGAATAATACCAAAAATGCGTTATGTATGTTTCCCACACTCCAATCGAGCCTTTTATCCTTTCTTCGATGCTAATTCTTATACCTCACAAAAAAGCCATCGATTTCCTTGAAGAGATCTTATTTTCCATTTTAATAAATCACCCTTTTTGCAATAATAAAAGACTTAGGCATTTAATTTAATGAACCCCTTGATGAGATGCCTAGTGATAAATAAGTCTTCACTTAAAAGTGGCCCCATCAATAATCATAATGAATAATTAAATAAAATCAATTGAACTATGGCTTTTTGGTCTTAAATTTAATTGTTCTCATATTCCCTTAGTAACATTTGATTTTCTAACCTCTGAGAATGAAAAGGCTAGAAATTTTCCTCTTGAACATTCATTATGCGGAAAGGGACATTACAGTCCTCCCTTCTTGGGATTACTGGTCCTCTAGCAATCACAAATTAGAATGATGTAGAATCTCTTCCCCTTCCCAAGTTGCATCCTCAACTAGTAAATTTTTCCATTTGATCAGATATTCTCGAATCACTTTATTTCTTAGCTTCCTCTCTCTCTCCAATCGACAATACCTTCAAGAACTAATACCAAATTCCCTTCTTCATCAAATGGAGGAAGCTCAGGAGATGTGAAGAGACATGGAAGACGTGAATTTTACTGCCCTTAGGAAGCTCCAATTTGTATGCAACCTCACCAATTTTCCTCGCTATCCTATAGGTCCCATAAAAATGTGGCTTAAGTTTTTTTGCACCACTTTTCTTCAGTGAGGATTGCCAATATGGTTGTAGGTGCAGGAAAACTAAATCCCCAACCTCAAACAATCTCTCAACTCGGTGGATGTCGGAATAAATTTTTTGCTGATTCTGCATGTGTTGGAGATTGTCATTCAATTCCTTGAGAATATTTTGATGATTTTGCATTGTCTCCTTGGCCCGAGGGACCTTGCTATCATCAAAGGCCAAATCTAC
>VDFB02392267.1:0-22733 GCA_007258455.2 Sequoia sempervirens
AAAACATTAAACACAAGTAGATGTTCAATAGACTGTTGCAACATTCCATAAAAAATGCAAATAAACCTACTTGCACTTTGAAAATGATCATGCATATCGCTGCCATGAACTGGGCAAGTGAGCTGAACTTGATCGCCTTCAACTGCAATTCCAAAAACCACTTCTTGTTTGATTACATCCTCATACTTGGGTACAAGCATGACCTCTGGTACTTCAGTAGCCTCCGAACCGACTAAGCATCTAATGGGGAAGCCTCTCAAAATGACAAAGGTTGAATTTATATTATTGACCTTCTGATGAAGATTTTGAAGAGTAGTATCTAGACTTTTCTCTTGTTCAACCTGAGCAATGCTTGCATGTAGCTTAATCTCCTGAATACTCAAATCAAAATTTTCCTTTTCAACGGAGGAAGGAAAATGCCAAAATAATGAGATGACCTCTTCTAGCACGCTTTCTATCAATGTGACAACCTCTGGCTCTTTCCTACACCAGAAAGGAAACTGCTCATAATCCTCATTATTACTCAAAGAAAGACACTCCAAATCAGCCTTGTCTTCCTCAACCTCATGTTGCTGACTTATGACCAGATTTGTGCTTTCCACATCACACTCAACAAAATATGGAAGATCATCAAATGAAGCTATGCAATCATGACTCACCTCACCCTTTTCTACCTCTTTAGGTTGCTGTCCTAATTCTTGAACCTACAACTCATCAACTAATTGCTTTTGACTTTCAAGCTATTCATCATTGTTGTACCGGCTGCATACTTCAAAGTAATTATTGTTGATATTCTTTTGTTCCAATGAACTGCCCCTCTCTGCACATGCAGCGTTCATGTGATTGACTGATAAATGATTTTTTGAAATCTCATCCTCCCTTAACAAACAAGGAAGATCTTTATTAATAGATTCATCATGAGAAGCCCCTTCTTATGTGATCTTTTGCTGCTCCAACTGATATTCCTCCATAGCTACATGCAACCAATTTACATTTCTAGCTTCTTCTATGGCAAATGATGAGTCATTTTTCAAGACAAGAGATCTATTCTCATATAGGAAATTAGTGGTAGGACAATCAAATTTATCTGGTTGGGAAACTTGGGAAATTTTTGGAATTTCTTGCTGGAAAAGGGGCTACTTCCTAATGGACTGGTCTCAAATGCCAACAAGCTCCACGCAAAAGTCAAAAAATTGGAAACTTGGGATTTTTATTTTTTGAGGATTTTGTTTGCATTCAAAACCAATCTCTTGATGAGGTAAAGGATTTACAATTGGCTGCTTTTGAAGCATAACAGGTTTGGAATGCTCCAACCTAGGTTCTTGCATAGGTAAAAAATCTCTAAAGCTAGGAATCTTGATCTTAGGAGGATTAGGATGCTCATATTTCACAAAACTTGGAATTTTAAACTCACGAACCTCTTCTTGAATAGGATGCACTGAAATGGCAGGAGCTATTTTGGCTTCATGCCTTTGAAATTGAGCAAGCAGAAGCTTTGTTTGTGCAACTACCTCTCTCTCTAAACCCTCCTTGAACTGTATTCTTCGGGCCTCCAACTCCTGCTCATGAAGATGGGATTGATAAGCCAAATCCTCCTAGTGCTGATTATACTCATGCTGCTTCTTGATCTCCTTGAGCTGACTCATGTAATCAAGCAACATGCTCTTTATGCTTACAATCTCCCCCTGCTGATCTATTTCATTCATCCGCTTTTCATAGTTCAACCTTATATCTCTGAAGCTCAAGTTTTGAATCTCTCGAGACTGATTTTGGACATATGAGGGCTGAGATGAAAAATGTGCAAGGGTGGGTGGGTGGCAACTATATTGGGCATGTTGATTTTGAGAATTTGTGAGATTGAAACCAATAGAATGATTATACTGGTATAACTGATATGGAGATGAACAAACGGGGCTCTCATGATATGGCCGATGATATGGTGCATGGCCATGAAATATTGACATATTTATTCATTTGTAAGCTGGAAAACAAAGCAAAGTTAGGCTTTTCAAACAAACCAGTACTTGATCTGCATGCGAAAACCGAGAATGGAGTCGCCAGGTATATGTAAAAACCTCCAAAAGGATGAATAAAATCACTGCATACACCAAACATCAACTTTAAAACATTAAAAACTTCTCTAAAATTTATTTTTAGAGTCCCATCAGTGTCAAAGCTGTTGTCAGTGGGTTACACCCACACTAAATACAAGATTTAACAATCTACTAAAACAGCCCGAAACCTTCTTTAGATGTGGGTAATCTAAACAAAGAAGGAATCTCAAAGGTGAGTTGGTTCTCGAATCTTTGAATATTATTCTAAGTATTTTCTAGGAAAAGGGATAAAAGGATAACTTGAAAATAAAGCCCATGACTAACAGATGATTCACCAAACTTATGAAATTAAGAATTAACCACTCATAACAGTTTCTCTATCATAGTAATCATCACAATCTCATTAGCACATACTTCATCAATGATTTGCATGAAGATTTGGAAAAAACTAAACACAACATGCAACCTGAAACATGTAATTCTAAACAAAGGTTTACAATAGAAAGACATATAAGGATTCAAGTTTGAAACACAAAGACATCAGATTGCCATTACAAAAATGAGACAAAAATGAGAAGGAGAATTCTGCTGCTTTATTAAAACTGAAAGAGTGTTTGTTTGAATTGAGTACAACTGAGTTTACAAGCTCCAAATGCTAAGAGCAAGAAACTTCACTGAAGATTGGCTGGGAAAGAGGCTAAGCAACAAAGTATATTTGTCGAAGAAACCCTAATCGAGCTCTAAAGACTCAAAGGGAAAAGATTCAAAAAGCGTAAAGACTTCATAAAGCGAGGAAAAAGCACGCTTCTTTTATGATCATAAAAGCCTCTAAAATAGGCTAAATCTGCTTTAAAATCGAGAAAAAAGCTTACCTTATCTCTCCAAGATGAAACTCAAACTCGACCAAGAGGAAAAAGTCAATATCAATTTGCTAAAAATAGCAAGAAATCATAAAACAATTTATCAGGATTGCTTTATGCTTCTGCTTTACATGATTGCATATTTTACAATTTGTCTATTTTTGCAATTTAAAGATTGCTAAATCTTTTGCAAAAAGCAAATACATTCTTATTCCACCAATACAATGCTTGGTTTTTTTTTTTAAAATCATAAAAATATCAAGGCATATTATTCTCACATCTATATCCTTAACTGATTTCTCTAAAATCAATTGTAAACAAAAAACCTAAGTGTCAAATGTTTCACCCTTAGGTCATAGAATATTTACCACTTATATTTTAATTGACTTCCTTCACAATCCATTAAAAGACAAAACCCTAAGGTATTGACACTCTACATTCTCCACTAAGGCAAAGGCACCATCAATCATAAATTTCCTTAAGTCCACAACCCCCTTCATTAACAAATAACCCTAAGCCTTAGGAAAATAACTCCACCATTTTACAAGGTTCGACCTAAGCATGTTAGAATTTGACCCCTCAAAATATTAAGCTTCAAATTCGGATGTTAGTAAAGGATTTATAAGTTCAAGCTTTCCATCATTATCTTGTCAAATGTGAATATTAAAACAATCATAATGTTTGACCTAATTTGAATCAGGGCAAGGAACAAAAAAGTCAAACCCTAAAAATGATTTCATTTTGCAATCATCACTTTGGAAAAGTTTCTCTATTTTGAGAAAATGCGCCGCCACCACCATGTTTAGGGTTTGACTTGAAGCCTCCATGCGAGCTTTCTGGACACTCTATGTGAGTTCGACCCCTCTATGCATCGATTTCTTTTGGTTCTGAAGGCAAAAATCTGGCTGTACATGCCTTACTTCTATTTTCTCTTTTCAATCTTATGATTTTGTTCTCTTGGCTGACTTGTATGAGCTCGGGCTTTTTGTGTAGAAGCTCTATGAGAGAGCTTGCTTGCAGACTTCTCTTCTTCTTTGCAGACAAGGTGAGCTTCTTGTTTGTAGCTTTTGTAGCTTTACCTCTTGAGCTTCTTGGTCTTGTGGTCATGGCTGAAACAGTCTCTAATGCATTTTTATACTTTATGTGCTTACTTTAAGAGAGCTCGAGTCTTGAGCTTGGGTTCTTTGTGTCTTCTCTAGCTAGCATGGTGAAATATTTTAAGCTTGGAGCCTCCTGTGAATGTTCTAGTCACAGCCAGTGTGTTCTCCTGCAAGCATGAAATGGTGAGTTGTGTCCCAGCTGTATACTTCTTTCTATAGAAAGCTTAAGAAAGCTTTTCTTTATCTATTAATCCATGGCCATACTTAGGTCACACCATGTGCATTTTATTTTAGTGTATGGAGACACCTCTAGATCCGACCCATAATTGCAATTCATTGAATCTTTGTGTTTTTGTATTTTCTTATTGATATATTTGGTCGACCATTGAACTCAACTCCAGATGAGTCAACAGGCCGTGGCTTTAAATTCCTGTACACAATGGCTCTCTTGTAAACTCCTGGGCTCGACCCAAAAGAAAATAGTGTATATTCATAATTTTGAAATAAACCCTCATGTGGGTGCTTGTTACTTTGAAGAAAACATTGCATTTTGTTTATCTTGTAGCAACACGATGTGGGTATATGGAAAAAACTATATTTTAGTTCAAACCTTCTCATGGGTATTATGAAAATCGAATGAAAACTAATATTCTTCATTCTGAAGCTCGACCCACCAAAGGAAATCCACATTTTGTACTCTTCAAAACAAAACTAGATATGGGTATTTGTTATTCTGAATAAATCAATCTTACTTTGATACTTCCTCTTACGGAGCTTGACCATTATGATTTCCATCTGTATTCTTGTTATTTATCTTGTAGATATGATAAAACATTTATCTTGTTGTTCTGATAAAATACCCATACGGGTAAATTGGAAATGATGAAAATCTGTGTGCTTAATTTGGAACCCCAATGTGGGTATGCTCGAAAGAATAAACATAAATCTATACTACTATTTCAAGTTGGCAAAACTCACCATGGCATTCTGCTTTCTCAGTTTTCTCTATATGAGCACTTGGAATTCTGAAGCACATTTCTTTCTTGGTGCATCTTTTGTTGTCTTACAGCCTATCCATACAAATACTATGCATTATGAGAAACATATTTCTTAAATCCTCTCCATACGAGTTCATTTGTGACATGTAGAATTTTGTACATATCGATAATTGCATAAAATTTCGGCTCCTTTTAGCATTTGGATTCTTCAATCTTCAACATACGGGCATTTAGAACTTAGAGAAATTTGTGCCATTCCATTACACAGGTATACCACAATATAAAAAAATTGAAAGTTTGTTAAAGACCTTCTTATATCTGCACTTTGATTACATCTTGTTGAGTCATTTCCATATTTTTGTATTTGTCTCTTTGTGAAGAAAAGTACCTCTAGATATACTATTGTTGAACACCCTCCATAGGTTCATGAAAGTCTGGAAATGTATCTTTTGTTTATTTTTTTAACTATCATCTCCATGTTGTTTTTCTTGAGACAAAACTTGTCATGGGCTTTCAATATTTTAAAGAAGTCTGAGCATAACAAACCCACATGAATTTGCTAAAAACTTCATGCTCTTGGCTAGCCGATATAACTATTTTCCTCCTTGCACACAAAACCCTTTTGGTTGAATTTGTAGATCACATATTCAATGTATACTTTGCTTTACTCTATGCAAAGATTTAATTAAAATATTGCAACTATATGGACTACATTTCCTTGATTATTTCAGTCAGCTAACATCTCTTTGTTCATTCCGAAACAACTTTTCACCTTGTAATCCCTAATGGTTAGCATTTGCATTATCACCAAACCGAACCTAGGGGATCGCTCACATTTATTATTATTTGGAATGCATTGGCAAAACTCTTTCATACTCTTGGGCTTCAACCTGGCACTCTTCATGCATTTTTATGCTCCATTTAATAGACTTTTCCATGAATCTACTCTCCTCTGAGATGAAAATTGAAACAATTCTCTTCATTGAGGCATTATGTATGCCTGTTCACTATCCTTGATTGTCAGAAAGAACACTGTTGAACTGAACCTTGCATGACATATGATCATGATGAACAAATAACACTATAGCAAAAGAACATGAATCATACAACAATGTTCAAGATGAATGTACTTAGTTAAGTGATTGAGTGGGTTAAACTCATTGTTCACCTGTAGCTTTCAAAAAGAATTTACCTGATTGTTATGAATGCACAGTTGGTTTAATAGCTTGATAGATAACTCTGCTTTACTCTTTCAGTTGTAAATCCTTTCTTTTCTTGATGAATATGATGATGTAATTACTATCTTGGCCCACTTGAAAATGAATAAGGGCAGCATGCCGAGCTCTACCCTTATGGGAGCCTGTTTTTCTCCACATGCTTAGTCTTCAAATAATAATCAGCTTCGTGACTTTTGCTATACCTGCACAAGGAAACAAACAAAGTTAGCATTAAAAATAATATATCATGATCATGTTGATGTTTCTCCTTTAGCTCATGCTTCTGTACTTTTCTTGATTGCTTCAGTGCATGATTAGTAGCAGGCTGCATTATTGTTGGTGATTCATAAAAGTATCTTCATAATCAAGCCTCTAACATCCCTTCTTTTCTCTATAGGTCAATAGAGCTCGAGAAGATAAAAGGTGCACCATTTCAGTATCGACCATTAGCCAATCAGGCAATGATGATTATGTTGTTACTTATGTGATTTCTTCTTTTGCATCTTCCATAGTGTAGTGTGCTATTAATGATGCACTGTGACAGTCCCATCCACGGCTTGTGTGGATATTTGATTTCAAACTCATGCTTTTCATTTTGAAAAGAAAATGCATCTCAATGCAATGTTGTATTATCATTTGAATTCTCACAATCAAATGAAACTCTGTAAATATGAATCACTTTATGATATAATGAAAGAAATCTGAAATGCTTTATTATTGTATGCTCAATTTTGTACTTCATTTAATTGTAAAGCATTGAATAGCACTTTTGAAACTCTGTTTCCTCATTTTAATGCACAACTATCACTTGACGAACAATGAACAATTAAGATGCAATCAACACTCAAGCATAACACAAAAATAACTGTAACTTCACCCTTAAATATAACAGATTCAACCATCTCCACCAATTGAGTTGTAGCAAAAATTGGTAACAATCATATAGGATCAAATACTTATATCAGATAGACTTATAGGCATAATCAATCATCCAAAATAACAAACAAGCTTTTCCATCTTCATCCATATCATTCTTTTTTTTTTGTACTTCTTTAGACACTCATTTTTTAGGGTTTGAACCAAGTAGAAACCTCATCCACAATAGCAAAACAACTTATCCATTATCAACCAGAATTAGACATAAGTCTATTTAGATATTTTATCATATCCCCTAGTTTGGCCATTTTCTTGGAAAACTATCATTTTTAAGAGTTGTTCAATTAGTATCAAATCTTTGTGAACAATTTGCTTAGTAGTCATCGTCTCCTCCTAGGTTTGTAAGTTCATTATCATCTTCCTTTTCTTGGATTCATTACTTTAGGAAAAGCAAGGATTATCCTCAAACACCAATAAAAACAAGATCTAGTCAACTATTGTCTTTTTAGGTTTCATATCTTACACTTATCTAACAAACATCCATGTTAAAAATTTGGTTCAAAAGCTACTCAGTGTGTCTTTTTCCAAGCCCAAAATAAATAAAAAAACATTCATCCACAACACATCACCCCAAATTTCATTCAAATCAAGAGGTCATATTATCTCTCATATGCTAGTACAAAGGAGGCCTCAAGTCAAAAATAAAATACATAATCCCAATCCAAACATAAAAAATATAGACATGAATCCATTCCATGAAACAAACAATGAAATCCCAAACATGTATGGACCAAGGGGTATCAAAGATCCATTCCGATTGGGTCCTAAAAATAGTCCAAACATAGATGGGTATGTATGAGATATAACGCTTGAAGAGTTGGTTGAGGTAGAGTAAGATTCCAATGCAAGGAAACTATTTCAAACAATCTTAGCAACTAACCCAAATCAATACTTCTTTTTGCTTTCCCAATAGGGGGCTAGATTACCCTCCACTTTCAATATAACACGCATCTAAAATGTCACTAATGATACTCCATCCCTGAACTTGGGAGAAACCAATTCCAATAGCAACATACCACCTTCACTATAACCAAATCCCAACTTCACTATTCAAAACCATAAGAATCCACCCACCAAATCTTCAAAAATTCTTGCAAGCATCCCAAAAACCACCATCCATACTAATTCCACACAAGTCACAATACCACCCATACATACTCAGGCTTCGACATTCTCTACACACATCACTAACCCATTATACAACACTATGTCTAGTCAAACTATCACTCCCATTTTCATGGTTGACCCACATCATGCTCACACACCTTCAACTAACTCAAACACTAATGTAAAAAATTCCCAACAATAAAATACCATCAACAACCCATCATATCACCACCAACCTCCACCAAATAATCTTAACATCTCCAATCCAACAAACAATACACAAACCCCCCAATTAGCACCTCAAAATTCCCAACCACAAATATCTAACATTCATACTCATGTACCAAGCAACCAAAACCCCACTTATCAAAACTACCAACATAACAACTCCAACCATAATCCCAACATACACCCACAACATCCAAATACTAACCAAAAATATACCAATCCCATAACTACATACATCCACAATACCAAAATCTACATCCATAACACCCACAACATCCACAACAATATGCTAATCCTAACCCATCCAGGCATACTTACAATCCTCAAACCCTCCATATGGTCATCAAAATCCATCATCATCAAACTACCTTCAAGGTCAACATCCATCACATCCTGCATTTGCTTACAATGCAACCAACACACCACTTTCAATAAAACCCAACAATCTAGCTTTGTAAATTCAAAATTTGCAACAACAAATGGAAAGTATCCACATGAGGACACAAAAAAATAGCTACACATTGGAAGACATATGCCCCTACCCATTTGACAAGACTTTATATATGCCACCTTTTCCACATTACTTTGAAATGCCAAAATTTGATAAGTACAAAGGAAAGGGAGACCCTCATGATCACATGAGAGAGTTTTATGTAGCTTGTGTATAGGTGATGCATAACGATACTTATATAATGTACCTCTTCCCATGAAGCTTAGGGGAACAAGCCATGAAGCGGTTTTATTGACTCCCTACAAGCATAAGAAAATAGAATGAACTAGTTGACCAGTTTATCTCACATTTCTCCTATAATATGGAGCATGAAACAACAATGACTAACTATGCACCACTAAAAAAATGATGGAGAATTATTTTCCTCCTTAAAAAGGTGGTGAAACTTGGCTAGTAAAAGTCCATGTCATATCCTTGAAAAATCCCTAATTGCCAAAGGACTTGTTAAAATCTTCAAAGAAACCAAAGACTACTCTTTAATTGACAAGTCCCACTACTAGAAAAAGAATAAAAATGTTGTCAATGATGGCACGTGGTTGATGTGAAAATGGCTCAAACTATTCAACCCATCTTACACATACAAGAACCAAACAACACTAAATTCTCAACAAATTTTTAGGATAACACAAAGAGAGTGACTCCTAAGAAAAACAACACTTCTCAATAGAAATACACACCACTAAGATCACCCATTGAATCAACACATCAAAGATTAGTTCAAGAAAACATGATCGCACTCTCAGAGATTAGACAATATGAACCACAAGTTAAACCTGTATGGTGGAGAGACAAATTTTTATGACTATCATAGAGAAACTTGGGGCATACTACTCAAGGTTGCTATAAATTGAAGAATCTTATTCAAGATTTCATTGATAAGGGAGACATTGTTGTTGAATATCATCCTAATAATTCATCACAAAATAATCATATTAATAATATCCATGGATCACGTACTGGAACATTTGGCATATATCAAGATAATCTTCCTGAGCATGATCAAAATCAATTACCTATGTCTAGCAATGACCATAACATATCCACCTCATTCGATTTCATAATAGGTCATATTGAAGAAGTGTGCCCACAAGAAGTCTCCATCTCTCTTCCCATTCCTTCATCCCTGGAACCTTAGTACATCAACCCATATCACCCCCATCAATCAACTCATCCAATAATAGTACCTTTTAGGATTTTCCCCAAGGGCTATCTATAATAGATATTGCATTTTTTATACAAATCAAATCTATAATCAAGAAATATTGGACCAAACACCATCGTTCACCCCATTTCCCATCATTCCCACTCTAGTGATTCCTATCCAAATTTCATTATTGCAAGGCCAACATATTGAAGCCATCCAAGATACCTTTATTCCTACCAAATTATTAGAGCCCGATATATGTCAAGAACATAATCCAAAGCATCAAGAAAAAATCCCTGAAATGAGTCAAGATCAAGTTATTCAAATCACGCAATCTCATCTTATTCTTGATCAAGATCCCCTTATCCCTTTCCATGTCATCCATGATTCCAAAATGAAATGTTATCCCATCCATATTTCAATAACCTCCACTTTCATAGATGAGATATTTGTTTCCATTGGACACATAGATGATCTCTCCCTTGTTCATCCTGAACTAGAATATTTCTCTCTAGACATATTTGAAAATAATGAAGTTATAGTTGCATTCATAGGAATCCATGAAGGCATCTCATAGAATGTCAAAGAAACAAGCATGAAAGAAGAGAAAACACCAATAGCCTATCAACTCAGATAGTCACTTTTGTCAAATAAATCTTTCTTACTAATAAGAATATGAAAACCATTGATAATTCTCAACAACACAAAGAAGAGTTAGCATCTTGTTATCAGAATAACACATATCTTATTACAAAAAAAGAGTCAAAGAATACAATATAAAGGAAAAGGATTAGGCCTACATGAACAGGGTATTCTGGAACCAATACAATTCTTGTTCTTTCTTTTGTTTTGAAAGTTATGAGTGACATAAGTTCATCCTGACAGTTACAACCATTTCCTGTACAGTGCATATGAGTTGGAGAGTCCACATTTATTCGTAGATAGGATTTTGGATTTGTGGATTTAAGGATATATTGATAGATGTCAATAGATTATGAATTTGAAATGGCATAATGTTTTGAGGTCCATGTGTTTGAATATGGGTATATAGTTCAAGAATTTTTGTGTTAGGTCTTATGTGGTGCTGACCTAATAGGTTTAAAGGTATGTGAAGGTTAACTAAGTATTGCAAAGTCATGTGGGAGCTATTATAGGTCCATGCCGACCTATTTCAAATTGTTTTGAATATTGAATCTTGGTGTGAGGTGTATGTATAAGGATTTGAACTAACAAGTCATATATTTTATATTTTATATGATACATCTAATTAGGTTGACCTAATTGATGTTATGCTTGAAGTGGAAATATAAGCTAGATCATTTTCAATGTTTTGATGAGCATCCTAGATGTAAGTTATGTGAATGATGTGAACTAGGCGAACACATTGCAAATCTAAGTTGTGAATGTTGATCAAAATATTAGAGTGATGCAAATGTAGAGGAAATTAGAGTGTTAGATCAAAATTAGATGGTGTGTGTAAAGTCATTATATTGAGATTCATTGGAACTTTATCTCATGCATATGATAGATGCAATTGTAACAGTTCAATCTAGGCTATGAGCCACAAACTTTCTTCTATCTATTTTTCTCTTAGTGGGAAGTGAGTCCACTTGCAGTGACTTCTTTTGTAAATATACTATAACTAGTTATAATATATTGTGAGCTAATCCTCACTGTGGTTTTTTCCATTTTGAGTTTTCCATGTAAAAATCTTGGTGTTCATGTGTTATGTGATGTTTTTGGATGTTTCATGCTTTCTTTCATTACTACAATTGAATATGATATGTGGATTGGATGTTTAAATATTTGAATGGTTTAAAATAATATCAAGTCACCCCCTCTTAGTATTCTAGGTGTTCAACAATTGGTATTAGAGCTTGGTTCCCTAGAAGGAGCTTAAACATTTGGGGAAGGTCTTGGAGGTTGAATAGATGATTACTAGAAGACTACCTACTCCTTTAGAAGATATTCTTGTTGTTGGATTCATAGAAGAAGATCACATGCTTGAAAAAGATGGAGAACTCAAAGTTTCTCTTGAAGATCCGGAAAGAGTTAAATTTGAAAACAAAAATCTAAAATAAAATTTCAAAGAAGCAGATGAATGCATCATAAAGTTGAGAGAGAAAATCAATAAGTTCATAGAAAGGCATAAGGAATTAAGTGAACAATTGAAGCAAGCAAATGAAACTATCATCAATTTGAAGGTGCAAGTTGAATAAAAGAAAAGGGTTGAGGAATTTTTGAATGCAATGGTGAAAAGAAAATATGAGGAATGCACAAGGCTTGAACAAGAAGATGTAAATTTGAGATCATATCTAGAGAAAGCAAGGATTCATGAAGACAAATTTAAGATGAGTTCTACAAAGCTTGATGAAAGGATTGCAAATAAGAAAGGAGCTAAAGACAAAGGTGGATTAGGGTTTGAGATAGGAGAAAGCTCAAAATAAAATTAAACACCAAATACTAAAAAATATCAATGAACCAAAGAAGACTAAAGACAAGAAGAACAATGGAAAGAAGATTCGAAATCAAAGGAATGAAGCTAGAAGACCACCAGTCAGATAACCAAATGCACAAAGGTACCCATCTTTTAATGGTTTATTTTATTCTTGCAATTGATTTGGACATAAGGCAATGGAATGTAGAAGCAAAATGAATCAGAATGTTCCATCCTTTATTGGTCAATGTTTTACATGCAAGAGATTTGGTCATAGAGATAGTGGATATAGAAGTCAAATGATGAATGGCTATAACAATGGTAGAATGGTTCAATCTTTCAATGGTTACTATTATACATGAAATGGGTTTGGGCACAAAGCTAATCAGTGCAGATTCAAAATGAATGGAAGGAATACTATTCAGATGAATGCCATATTCTTCAATTGCAATAAACCTTGAAACATCTCCAAGTTTTATAGAAGAAGAAATATGAAGAAGGATAATCTGGTAAAGAAGAATGATCCAATAAAAAAGATTGATCCAACAGAGATAAAAAAGGAGATGAATAAGATTTGGAAAAAGAAGGAAGAGACAGAGGTTAAGGACGAGTCTATACCATCGTCTAGTATAGATGTTTCCTCTGGAAACTAAGTTGAGAGCTTTGTAGATTGACACGCTTGATCTATTGGTGAAGATCTCGAAAGAAAATATGATAATACAAAAGTTTTTAGAGCATTTGAAGCTAACTATGCATACAGTTAAGGGTTTGACAACTTTATTTTTTGAAGCATTCAATACATAATTAGGTCATATTCAAGGGTTATAAAGTGATTTTTCTTTGCCAAATTCATTCACAATGAGCATTTAAGAATGAGCAGAGTAATGAAGAAAAGATTTAGAGTGATCAAGGTGATTTGTGATTTGGTGCATTCAAACCTCAATTAGAAAAGTGAAGGAAAAGGTATTTACAATCGTTGTTTTACCCTATTTTCATAGAGAACTCTTTCAAAATCATTTTAGAATCATTTGCAATGGAAACATTGAGGGTAATTGAGATTACTGAGAAGCTAAATCCATAGAAGACAACCTTTTAGGTGCATTTTTGCATATTCGATATGGAGTTTTTCCTACATAAGATATAAGGATTTATATTCATGGCAAGATAGAGGAGTATGATCACACTAAGTTAGGAGATGTATGGGTGAAATAACTTACTAGAGACAACTTTTCCCTAAAACTAGAATATCAAAACCTAGTTACAAATAAACTTGATGTATCAAAATGGTTTCCAAATTTTTTCTTTGATGATAAATGGGTTAGAATTGCATTAAGCATAATTCATGATAAATTTGTCCAGACCGACATGTCTAGGATGATCACAAAGGACTGATTATAGAGGTTGCAGGTCTATACTCCACTAGACATGTTCGGATACTAAAATATGTTAAGAATGAGGTTGTAATGGATCTCACTGGTGCAACATATCATAGGATGGATTTAACAGTAAACAACATCAGAAATCTAGTTGTGAAGTATGCAGCTATGTTGATAGTTACAAAATTTACTTCACAAACAAAGAAAACTCTATATCTTCCACCATAATCAATGTAGCATATTAAATGGTGTAAAAATGGTTTGATTATTATCTATGTGAATTTATGAGACAAAAATTAATGGAGAACTTGAAACAAAGGATAAGAAGTATACATTCAAGTATGGAACCTTGATTGTATACTTACTTTTCTATTTCTTGAAGGAACTCCCCATAATTAAAAGTGTGGTATGGTTGCAAGGTAGACCAATCTCTCATGAAACTAGATATTTTCTGAGAAGTCTTGGTGATGCAAAGGAAAAAAATGAAGCTCTTGTTGATTTATTTGTAGTTTTTCAAAAGAGGATGTATGGAAGAGACAAAATTCCTAGGAAAATGGTAGATAAATATAAGGATGATATCACATTATTGGTAACAACAACTGAGTGCATCATGGAAGCAGTAGAACCAAGATCGATGTGGATCCTTGAGTTTGGATATGGTATCAATGAACAATAGATTATTGGGTTGGTTGATATCCTGTTGAAGAGTCCAAAAAAAATCACTAAAGGAAGGTATGACACCTATGAAAAAAAATCTATGGAGGTGCATATGGAGTAGAGAAAACCATAGATAAAGAAAAATGTTGAAAATATAATAGCGTAGTATGTAGAAGCTATGGGCCTCTCAAAGGAGAATATTGAAAAGGCTAAGGTAGAATCAAGTATTGCAAAAGGATCTGGAAGCATAAGAAGATTTGATAGAAAAAATACCACCCCTCCTTCTATTCAAAAGTCCTCCAGGACTAAGCACCTTACTGGAGAAAAGAGAAAATCAATTGAAAGTTCTCTAGTAAAGGAGAAATCCTCTTTGGTTATGCAAAACACAAGGCCTAAAAAGAAGAAGACTACTATGGTAACACCACCTATAGGCCCTACCAAGAAAAGGACAAAGAAGAAGGAAATAAGAGAAAATAACATGTGTAAATGTTGAAGAGGAAGAAGAAAAATGGAGGAAGAAGGACCCCTGTTGGTCTAGAAGAAAAGAGATGATGCTTCATAGAGTGAAGCAAGTTCCAAGAAATAGAAAGTGGATGTTGTAGATATAGATGAAGAAGAAGAAAATGAGAAATAAAAGAAGGCATTTGTCATCCACATGTGAGGAAAGAAGGGATAAACCACCAAGAAAGGGTCTTCGAAAAACAAAAATAAAGAAACAAGGCAGAAGAAGACTTTGGATGAAAGGAAGAAGCAAAAATAAACACCTCTGGTAAGAACACACTCTCCAATGAAGTTAGATGCATTGTTCAATAATATTTTGTAGCATGAAATATTAGTAGAGACTGCAATCCTATACAATGAAGCAGGTGAGGTGGATAAGGCCACCATTGTTGAAGCAATCATTAAGTATATTATTATTTTAGAAGTTGATATGAAAAACATTGAAAATAAAATTCCTACAGAGCTATGGAATGTCTTGGTGAAGAGAAGGCAAGAAGCAATTGAAGAAGAGGGAAAAATAAAAGAATATGCATTGGAGAAGATTGGTGCTCCTCTCTTAGAGGAAAATAGAGCCACATTGGTTGATTTATACAAAAAATAGTTCAAGATAAATCAAAGGATAACCACCCTTATGGGTAGAGATAAAGGTGAGTTTGAAAGGCTTCAGAAGGAGACAGTTAACAAAATATCAGATATAACACATAAATATGGAATGACTTTAGAAAATAAAGAAGATACTACTCTAGAAGTCAACACAAGAGAAGAAGAAGCATAGAGTATTGATGTTGAACATGAGTATACAATAGATGAAGGGTATACTTAGGATAATACTATTTCACATGTGGAAGAATTGAAAAAAGAAGATGAAGAAGTAGAAAAGAATGATGGTGAAGAAGCATCAAAGGAGGATAAATATACACCTCCTCTGGATACCACATATAAGTTTGTTGAGAAATAAGATTTAAATGTTGATATAGAGAAGGAAGGTGAGTAGGAAAATAATGAGAAGGATGATGAAGATAAGAATGAAGATGCATCCGGAGATGTAAAACCAAAAGAAGAGACATCAATGAATTATAGAAAGAATGGGGAAAATAAGTTGAAGGAAAAGACTGGGGAGAATATAAAGTCTTTTGGTGAATCCTCTGGCACCACTGGAGATTCCTTGAAGAATATACTTAGCATGTAACTCAAAATCCAGCCTGTTGTATCAACACAAGTGCTATAACTACCTATTCAATAGGGGAATGTAGATCTTGACAAGATTTCCCCACTCCACAATCTTCAATTGGGAGATGTATTCTATGCATCTTCCCAAAAGGAGATTATAGAAACACATCAAAAGAGTGGAGAGATGATGGAAGAAGCTATGAAGGCATTCCAAGAGGCCATACTTGGTGCAAACATTAACACTCACTTTCTGGTATTGGAGAATTTGAAGTTATTATTTGATACTTTCAAATAATATGCCTCTGGTCCTAGAGGACAAGTAGAGAATGAAGTTGAAAATAAAGTAAATGATAAGAAGATGATGAAAATCACTAAAAATTCTGCCCTTACACACAAAAGTTTCAAGAAAATATAAAGGATGCACAAGTTTGTGTGGATGAGGTAAAGGCTCTATTCCAATACTGTATGAAGTGGCCTGAAGCCACACAAAGCATCAAGAGTGAAATGGACTCCATTGAGTCTCAAATCAATAATGTCTCTAGTGCTTATGATATGGCACTTGATCTAATTGGTAATACAAGAATAAAAATTAAATATTTTCATAAGAGATTCTTCCAGCTACAGACCTAAAAGGAGAAAATAATTTTGCAGTTTGGATATCTAAGAGACTTGGTGAGTTCCAAATTCATATATGTTTCAAGTGCCCTTTTGAGTGCTAACAAAGCTACATAGATAAATCTGGTACCTAGCACTTTGGAAGAAGGAGAAGAGATACTAGTGGAGCTTGAAACACAATGCAAAATGCTTGGGATGGCCAAGAAGACATGGGAAGAAGGAAAATAGGCTTGGAAGACTCATGTGCTGAAGCTTCAAGAGTCAACTTCCTTTGGTTGACAAAATTTCTATTCTTTATGCATTTCTATTTTTCAGTCTCAGATTCTTTGTACATATGCAGAGTATTTAGAATGGTTTCCAATATTTTTCATTTATTTTTCTTTGGTACATAACTTAGGGGGAGTCAATTCAATCTTTCAATTTGTACGCATGCATATATTTCTTAGGGGGGATTCGATATATGTTAGAAAATTTGTTTTCCCTTGATGTCAAAGAGGGAAAATATTTTGGAGATGTTTAGGCATGTTTCCATCAATGACAAAGGGGGAGATTGTTGGAAGAATGAGGATTTTTTCATTGGTGTTGTTGGAAACATGAGCATTTGGGATAAACAGAAGGTATACTATTATGCATTACAATTTTATCATTGATGTCAACATTGTATCTTGATGTGGAGATCATGGTGCAGATAGTTTTGGTTGGATCTAACATGTTTTGGGATGTTTGTATAAGGAAACTTTATGAGAAGGTTTGATCCGATGAAGATAATTGTGATGGAAATTGACTAAGAGTCAATTCTGCTAATTTTATGTAACAGGGGATCTGATATTTTGGTCCGCATTGGTCCATGAATTAAAATTTCACTCTTCAGTTCTAGTAAAATTTTTCTGGTTGATAGAAGCACTTAATTCCATAATTTCATCTTGGTTTTTCTTTTCGTTTGAAATTTATGAATAATAGAAGTTTGGCTTGGAAGTTACAATCATTTCCTGTACAATGCATATGAGTTGGAGAGTCCACATTTCTACGTGGATAGGATTTTGGCTTTGTGGATTTGAGGATATATTGGTAGATGTCAATAGAGTATGAATTCTAGATGGCATAGTGTTTTGAGTTCTGTGTGTCTAAATATGGGTATACAATTGAAGAATTTTTATATTAGGTCTTCTATGGTGCTGACCTAATAGGTTTGAAGGTATGCAAAGGTTAGTTAAGTATTACGAAGTTAGGTGGGAGATATTATAGGTCCATGCCGATCTATTTCAAATTGTTTTGAAGATTGAATCTTGGTGTGAGGCATGTGTGGAAGGATTTGATCCAACAAGTCATATGTTGTATATTTTGTATGATACATATAATTAGGCTAACCTAATTAATGTTATGCTTAAAGAAGATATATAAGCTAGATCATTTTTGGTATTTTGATGAACATCCTATATGTAAGTGATGTGAATGATATGAATTGAGTGAATACATTGTAAATATAAGTTGTGAATATTGAGAAAAATATTAGAGTGATGTGAATACAAAGGAAAGTAGAGTGTTAGATCAGAAATAGATGAAGTGTGTGAAGTCAATGTATTGAGCTTCATTGGAAATGTATCTCATGCATATGATAGATGCAATTGTAATAGTTCAATCTAGGTTGTGAGCCACAAACTTTCTTCTATCTATTTTTCTCTCAGTGGGCAATGAGTCCACTTGGACAGTGAGTCCACCTGTAGTGATCACTTCTATAAATATACTATAACCGAGGTTATATTATGTTGGGGCTAAATCCTCGCGTTGTTTCCCCATTTTTGGGAACATGTAAAAATCCTATTGTTCATATGATTTATGTGATGTTGTTGGATGTTTCCTTTCTTTCACTACTACAATTGAATATGCTTTCATTAGTTGGATGGTTAAATGTTTGAATGGTTTAAAATAATATTGATTCACCCCTCTTCTTAGTATTTTGGGTGTTCAACACATTAGTTATACCTACTAATTATGTCATTGTTTAAAATTTAAAACCATAATGCAATTTTTGCTAAATCTAAAGTTAGATATTATGTAGGATGGTATGTGTAGGTGTAATTCAATGTGTGTAGTACAATATGGAGTTTTGATTGATTTGGCACCTAAAATATGTACACATGGTGTAAATATGTGAAAATTATTCATGATGCATGTGGTGATTGTAGATATGAGCACATTGTTAGGATATGGTGTTGTATACCATTGCATAATTTTTTTTATTCTATTATTGTGATTAAATAATTATTTAGTTGTGATGCACCTTGGTGGTGTGGATAATCATACTAGGTAATTATTTGGGGACCCACATGATGTTGTATTGTAACATTGTATTATTATTTGTTCAGGAGACATGTGATAATAATTTAATATTAGGGAAATAAATAATTTAATAGCCTAATATCCAATATTAGAAATAAGGGGTTAGTGGTTTTGTATGTACATGGTTTTGTAGTGCGATGGTTTTATCTTCCACTAGTTATATTTGTGTGACCTTGTATCTATAAAAGGAAGCAAATGTTTAGTGGTTAAGATTGGCTGGGTGAGTGGGATGTCATTATTGAGTCTTTCTGAGGAGTGCATATGTGAAGCATGGTATGGGATGTACAGATTCATGCATGGACACATGGGAATGCATTGGAAGGCTTGATGCTTCAAAGGTATTCATTGTAAATCTTGTATTGATTTATTGTTGAATAATATGATGGAGTATGGATGCTTTTGGAGGCTGGGTTTTTCCCACTTGAGGGTTTTCCTAGGGTATATCTTGTGTTATCTTGTTGCTTTTTTATTTGATATTTTTATTATGGTTACTTGTATGCATGTTTATCTCTTATGGGGTTATGTAGGAAATGGATTAATATTGTGGGTGGAATGCAATATTTCCTAACAAGTGGTATCAGAGCTTTCATAGTTGAATTTTTGTTATAACCCTAGTTTGAGAGTTTTTGCAAAGTTGAAGCCATGGAAATGCATGTAGGGTTTGAGGCATTACAAGATATGTAACACATGTTGTATGTGTTTTATGCAATTTGGGCTTTTTGGATTGTCAAGATTTGTTGGGTTTATTGCAGATTTGAAGTTTTACAAATGTGGGTGAAAGATGGGTTTTTTGGTTTAAGTTTTCATATGAGGGTTTTGTAGGGAAAATTTCATAGATGACCTCTTGAGACAAAATGGACCTCATGATTGGATTGAGGTTGTGAGAGCGAAGATTGATACAAAATTTGACCCTATTTTTGAAAAGAGTTGAAAAAAAGGAAAAAATATAATGTAGCCTTTTGGTAGATCCAATTCGCCATATGCATAAAAATATTGAAAAAATTAAGGTTCGACTTTACAAAATCCACAAAAAAAAATTTGGGCTTTTGGAAAATATTAAAAAACCACCGCAAATAGAAAAATAAAAGTTAGAAAGCTTTACTAAAAAATATTTAAAATAAAATTAAAAATAATTGAAGAAGAGTTTTTTGGAGATGAAACCCCAGCCCTAGTGGCCCTTGGTTACTACCAACATTGATAATTACCAACAAACAATATGTCACTGTCGGGCCCATCGACAGTGGGTACCAGTGTCGGCCCTGGCCGACGGCCTACCGCCAAAGCCCTACAAGCTTTTTAAACATTTTAAATATTTTTAAAAATTTGCCATTTAAAATTAAAATCTGTACTTTATAATATTGTTGGGTACATATGGAATGAGGGGGGAAATTTTTTTATTTTTAAATATTAAGCTCGATTTAAACATAATTTTGGATTTTCCACCAGGTGGGTGGCACCGCCCAGGTGGGGCCATCACCCGGCCACCGGAGGACCACCTTTGCACATGCCTACTAGCCATATTGGAGAGATTTTACTCCAAGAGGCATAACTTTTTCCCAATATGTTTTTTTTTTCGACTTCTTGTAGTTGTCGAAAAGCTCTTTTTGTGCTCTTCAGTGTGGAGTTGGTTTGATCTTTTGATTTTTCTATTTTGATATGTTATAGAAGCCTAAAACATAGATGTTATTTTTTTCACTATTTTGAGCATAACTTTTACATACAGAGTCAAATTTTTTTATTTTGAGGAGGCGTTGGAGAGAATTTGCAGTGTACTGCACAGTGGTTCAGATTGTTTATCATTTTAAGGAGTGGGATAAGTTTGGTACTTATTTTATTGCTTGTAGGAGATTGAGATTCAAAGTGTGATTGTGTGAGCATATGGACAAGTCGAAACCTTGAGGGAGTACATTTTTTATATGATATTTATGATGCTACAATTGATTATCAGTTTAGTGCTTCCTGGTACAGGTTTACAGGGGTTTTTCATAGTTGGACTTTGATGGTGATAGGTACATAGGTTGTCTTCAGTTTTGAGGAAATGGTTGGACATGGTTTGAGACTTGGAGTCTTGTATGGGTGATAGTTGAATGTAGGTATAGTGATGGCTATGGTTATGGTGTCATGGATATGTAGGTACGTTTGATGCTTTAGAACAACATGATTATGTGTGTGGCTATTTGGTGGTGATATGGTTTGGTGATTAGGATATTTCTCTTATCTTCTTGATGATTATTTGGTTCCTTGACTATGGTTACTCATTTGTGGACATGTTTGGTAAATCAGATCTATGGTTGATTTGGTGTTTGAGTCATTTTTTTTACATGATTAACTTCATTGATATCTCGGTTTGCAGGTTACTAATATGATGATGATTTTGCATGTTTCAGTGGTTGGATCTATGAGTTATGTAGGTGTGTGGGTTGGCCACTCATTCATTTATAGTGGGATGACTCGAATGTGGATTGTCTATATCCACTAGGTTTGATTCATTGTTGTTGCATATTTCATTATTTGGCCTTGTCTCTGGTCATTTGTGCATTGGTATGTTGTTTTGGGATTAAGAGGATTGATGGTTAGAGCACTTGATTAGTCAGTTCATGGGACTTGTAGCATGTGGTTTGATCATGATGTCATGATAGCTTGGTACATTCATTGGTTACACAATTTCACTAGGAGCTTTTGATAGTGATTGGATTGGTTTGTGATGTTTTGATGGTGGTTGTATGTATCTTTTTGGCTTTGAGATCTTCATTTACTTGTATGTTACTAAAATTGTGGTTGTGTGTGTGTAGACCTAGATGATCTTGATGGAGGATATGGTAGTCATTATGCCATGTGTAGCTCATATCATGGTTCAGTGGGAATTGTTGGCAATGACGTGGATGCATCATTAGTGGTGTTTATCTTCATGTGATTAGAGATGCGAGTTCTTGGTTTAGAGTGATTTTGTTATTATGTCATGATATACTCTTGATTTTAGATTAGAGTTTGGCATGTTATATGTTCTCTTGAGACCAGGATGTATGCATTGGTGTATGTGATCTCCTAGGAGGAGATGGTTAGATCATGTTGTCACGATAGGTTCATGATTCTGTGGTTGGAGCTTTAACATTGATCTTAGTGGCTCTCTTTGTATTGAGTACATTGATCATTTGCTTGATTAATTCATGATGATGCTATGTTTTATTTGGATTTTGGCATGTATTGATCGGTTATAGGTGCTCGTGGACACTTGGAGACTTAGGTGATGGTTGCAGTTCTCTTGTGATTAGAGACATTTGCTTGAGATAGTTACTCATTAGAGGTTTCATCAGGAAGACTGGGGAGCTTTCACCTGGATATGGATGTGAGTTCATGATGGACCGATAAAGGAGATTATTCTTAGAGTGATTCATGATGGCTTGGTTATCCTGGAGGAGCATTCTTATTCCCACTCTTGGTCTACTTGGTGGTTTATCATTTGAGAGGTATTTTCCCATTAT
>VDFB02392268.1:0-51353 GCA_007258455.2 Sequoia sempervirens
TAGACCAAAAGACACAGGAGACCCTTCAATTACCAAAAACCATTCAATTTCTCAAGGTGGCATCCCAAAAGGCCTCAAATAAAAACACTTTATTCAAATAATATAAAAGTGGCGTCCACTTTCAAGATGAGGAAATATTTGAATAAAGAATAGATAAACTAATGATGAAGGCGTACCCTTCATGGCCCCACATTAAAAACAACTTAAGTTATCTCCTTAGGCCAAGGTGGGGGTCAACAGTGAATTAAAACATAATGCCTTTAATTAAATAATTTTCGCCAAATAAAGCTTTCTGAAGACCAAGCCAAAATATAACAACTGCTCCAACTGCAAGGAACTAAGAATAGACAACTGCAACTGCCACAACTAGCATTTACTAAAAATAGTAAATAACATGAAATGCCACAAAACTCCAAGCCACGAAACCCTAATTTCACCTCATTCCAGTCTACGGGTTCCGGAATAGACTGATGAATTGCAATGCTGATCACTGATGAGAAGGGGACATTATAGAGACTACCTAGAAGCAAACAAAATTCACACCAAGACTTATGATTGAAATGCTCTTTCATCACTACAATAACCTACAACCTATAAATTGACAAAAACATCAAAGAACTTCAAAAAACTTGAAACATCTTCACTACAATGAGCTCCATTTGTTCTTCAGTGGAAAGAACAACCTTTTCTCTTAGCTAGTTGCTATCTTTCAAGCAAGAAACTAAGATAGCTAGGAGGTATGCATTCCTCGAAGCAATTCAATGACTATTTCGACAACAGTTCATTATATTTTCTTCATGGATGAAAAGAATGAAGCCAACACTCTTATTTATAAGTTTCTCCATCAATTCAAATCCATTTCCTTCCAATTAGGGCGCCCACATGACATTCAAATCCACATTCACCTTTTCACATTTGCATTTCATAAAGCCATCTCTCAAGTCCTCCCTTTACATGAAGGCCATATATTCTATCAAAAATACAAATAATCCTCTAAGTTAGGAGTCCAAAGTATTAAAGTGAAATACATTAATAAAATTCACTTATTTCTCTACTAAGGCATCCACCATGCCTTAATAATATTTCACTTTATAAAAATATTTTACCTCACTATGAGAAGCACCTAACTCAAGCTCTGACCTACCAAAAATACCTCCAGAAGCGCTGAAGATCAAACTGCTCAAACTGACTTGCTTGGAATAGCCTCTGAACTGGCTTGTTGAAACCTTGCTAAAAATTGCACTGCTAAAAATAACACTTACTAAAAATAGCATACTGCTAAAAATAGCAAGTGTGTCCAAATGCATTTTAACCACATTTTGAGCAGCCATCGCAACTTACTAAAAATAGTAAATCTGGAAAAGTGCAGTGTTAGTTGCATGTCACACCACTACAAAGCTCTCTGAAAACCCAGAAGGAATCTAGAATCCAAACTGCAAAACTCCAACATGCAAGCCTCCAAAACTGCCAAAACATCCTCCTAGAAAATAGGAAAACCTAATTACTTCTCCTGACTAGCCTATGGGCCTCTAGAATAGGCTAACGGCCAACTACACTGATCACTACTAAGAAGGGGACATTACAGTCTGCCCTCCCCAAGATTGCTTGCCCTCAAGCAATCGCAAGTCTGGATGTTGCAAAATCTCCTCATTCTCCCAAGTAGCATCCTCAATAGGCAAATTCTTCCACTTCACCAAATACTCTTTGATTGTCCTCCTCAAAGAGCGTTCTCTGGAATTGACTGTCTCCTCTGGAACCAAAACCAACTGTCCTTCCTCATTCAAAGGAGGCAAATTAGAAGAAGCAACAACATTGTGTCCAAGTGCCTTCTTGAGGCGAGACACGTGGAAGACATTGTGAACTTTGCTACTTGCTGGTAGCTCCAACTCATAAGCCACTGCATCAACTCTCCTGATGACTTTGAATGGCCCATAGAAACGTGGCTTGAGTGTAACACTATAACTTATCTACAGTTTAAGAATGGTAACTAACTACCAGATTCAGCTGAAGTGTAACTGACTAGTTTTTCTTACGAGAGTTTCCTTTGCAATAATGAATGAAAAAAATAAACAATCTGAACAATAACTACATAAACATTCATCAACTAACTTCTAGTTTTTCAATTTTAGTTGAAAAGGAACAATTATCAATTTATATAACTAAAAACCATAGTTGGTTAAGAACTAACTTTTTCATTACTTTCGAAATGAATAGAGCATTTATTACAGCTATGAAATAAGCATGTTAAAGTAAATATACCTGAAATTAAGAGAGAGAAAAATTTACAAGAAAGTACAATTAGAAGGCTGGAATGCTTGTACAGGACTTTGTCTTTAAGGGAAAAAGAAATATCATTAAGGGCTTTTCCGCCCAACCAAAGATCTACTGGTCTCCTGTGTTTCTTCAAGGGAAGAAACCTAAACCTTCACGAGGGCAGTCTATAAAGGTTTTCACAAATTACCAACATGCCATATGAGTTTGGTGTCAAGAACCTATACTACCCTGGTTGATCTCTCACTATAGGATCTCCTAACTAGAAAGACCATTCTAACCAAGGGTATATCTGGTTCTTGATGGCTGATAAATGTTTGATCTAAGCATCATAACCTTGGCCAAGGATTTTTATCAATAATGAGCACGTTTCTCGTGCTGTCAGCACTCTCACCTTTACTCGACATTTAAAATTCTTAACCCCAAGAGTTTATAATTTTAGAGACTCAATTTCTAACACTTTATTTTACAATCAAATGAAGATACTTATTTTAGACTTACAGAGAAGAGAATGAGGTCATATGACTTAGTCCAAGATTTCGTTCCTCTACAATCAAATGCATTGTATTCTTTTCATACTTACTAGAGGAAAAGAAAACTTTGTCTAAATCACTGTTAAAGAATATCCTTAGTTCAAATTTATTTCATCTACTGGCCATGAATAAATTGTAAGGTCTGACCCAGATTCAAAAACCCAAGAGAACGAGAAGATTTTGCCTCAAGTAACAAAGAGGGGTAGATGCGAATAAATCTTGGGAACTAGATAAGAAGTCACAACAGGGTTGAAAAGAAAAGAGAGATATTCAGCTAATGGAGCAAGAGAAGTTACAGAGTAATTGTTGTTTAAATCATTTAACTTGATGTGTTTCCAAGATCGCATCCTCAATACACCCCGATTCATTTAAAGAAAAGAGAGAGAGAGAGATATAATCAATATACACGATTAAGCAATTCCAGGACATTTTAAAACATGCCTGAAAGAATGTAGTCTGAAACTTGATAGCTCACTTAACGTCTTTCCTCCCAACTACCCCAATGATTGCTGCAGAGTATAGAGATGCTTCACAGTTGTGCTTACACTGTCCTAGAGAATAGGGTAATGAGTGAAGCCAGATGGCGTTCAACTATGGTTTCCAAAGGAAATGCAGGTCAGAATGATTGCCGATATAGAATATGCAAGATAAGAGGAACGTTGATATGAGATATACAAGACCAGATAAATGCCAAACAAAATATGCAAGACAAGGTGAATGCCGATACAAAATATGCAAGACAAGAGGATCGTCAATACAAAATGTGGATGAAGAATAATGAGTGAGAGCGTCCTCCCAAAAATAATGAATGCCCCCCTCTCTTCAACCGAGCCAAGACTCCAAGAAAGGTAACGACTGCATGAATACCTTCTTGGACGTTTCATCCAGGAGGCACGATGGCAAGGTTCGTGGGGAGTTGCTGCCTCCCATCGACACCAACTGATATTTTATCAACTTTAATATTTAATTGATGGGCTTAGAGGTTGAGATTATTATTATGAACTTTAATATTTTTATTCATTTACTAACTCTTATGGTGCGCTCCAAGAGTTAATTACATGACTTCAAAAGGACAATGTTGGTGATCAATTAAAGTTGACTTGCTTTTAAATTATTTAACAAAATGAGATATATCCCAAGATTATGACTTCAATGTAGCCACCTTACACCGAATCATGGCTTGATGATAATTTGATCCTTTATAGACTACGATCTCTCCTTGATGATATTTCCCTTTCCCTCGAGGTGTTGGCAATCCTGCAACCACTTGACAAAGAAATAGGGTTAGACTGTTCTCGGTATCATTTTTAAAATAAAAACTCATCAACACATTCACAATATACATATATAAGGAAATCATTCGTCTTTGTAGTTATAACAAATAAATTAAAATTTCTTTTCCCAATTTCACATTCTTATGAAAGGTAGTTAATCACAACTAACAAAATGTCCATAATTTCATTGCCATAATCTTGTTCAAGACAAAAGGGATGTAACATTGAGTTTCTTTGCTGCACTCTTCTTAAGAGTAGACTGTCTGTAAGGCTGGAGTCTAAGATAGACCATGTCACTAACCTCAAATGTGCGCTCAACATGCTGCTGATTAGCATACAACTTCTGCTGATTTTGTGCAATCTGGAGATTGTTCTTCAAGGACTTCAAAATGTCTTGACTTTGTTGCAACACATCCCTCGCTTGAGGGGCTTTGCTATCACCAAACATCAAATCAACAAAGCTAGGGTCTTCATATCCATAGAGAGCCATGAATGAAGACATTCTAATAGACATGTGGAAGGATGAATTGTAGCAATACTCTCCTAAGTGAAGCCATTTCACCCAAGCCTTCTGTCGCTCCGAAACATAGTTTTTGAGATAGCCCCCCAACCACTTGTTTAGAATTTCTGTTTGCCCATTAGTTTGTGGGTGATAATTAGTGCTTGTAGTGAGCACTGTACCACTCAATTTGAAAACCTCTTGCCAAAAGGTGCTTAGGAACTTGCTGTCCCCATCACTCACACTGTTTTTCGGCAACCCATGCAATCTAAACACCTCATGAAAAAACAAGTCTGCAACTTGAGCTGCTGAAAATGAATTAGTAATTGCAAAGAAATGAGCAAACTTGGTTAATCTATCCACCACAACATAGATGCAGTCCTTGCCTTGAACCTTTGGCAACCTCGTTATGAAGTCCATCGATATACTTACCCATTTTTGATTGGGAATCGGTAGAGGCTGCAACAAACCAGCTGAAAATGTATGCTCATTCTTGTTCATTTGGCAAGTGTGACACTCATGAAAAAGCAAGTCTGCAACTTGAGCTACTGAAAATGAATTAGTAATTGCAAAGAAATGAGCAAACTTGGTTAATCTATCCACCACAACATAGATGCAGTCCTTGCCTTGAACCTTTGGCAACCTCGTGATGAAGTCCATCGATATACTTACCCATTTTTGATTGGGAATCGGTAGAGGCTGCAACAAACCAGCTGAAAATGTATGCTCATTCTTGTTCATTTGGCAAGTGTGACACTCCTTAATGTAGCACAAGACATCATCTTTCAGCCCCTTCCATGAAAATCTTTCACGAATCTGCCTATAGGTCTTGAAATAACCTTGATGACCAGCAAGTGGAACATCATGAAAAGTTTGCAAAATCTTCTTTTTGAGCTTGGATTCAAGTTCCAAAAAGTTTCTCTCTTTGTAGTGTATCAAATCATCAACCACTTTGTACCTTTCATCATGAAAAGTACTTTCAACAATGCTGGTTGCAAACTGATTTTTGGCATAATCAGTAAGCAACAACTCCTTCCAATCAACAATAAGCTCACACAATGAATTCAAATGAGGCCTTCTAGATAGTGCATCTGCCACAATATTGTTGTTGCCTTTGACATACTCAATGTCAAAATCGTAAGCTTGTAGCTTACCCACTTTTGCTGCCTTTCGTTCAAATCCTTTTGGTGCATAAAGTGTTTGAGACTATTGTGATCAATTTGATAACAAATTTGCTCCCCACCAAGTATTGTGTAAACTTGGCCAACGCATGCATGATTGCAAGCATTTCTTTGTCATAGATGGAGTAAGTCTTCTCTACACCTCTTAGTTTTATACTCTCAAACACAATAGGATGTTTTTCTTGCATTAAAACAACACCAACTATAATGGCTTGGTACAATTTGGTATAGCCAAAATTGGACATGAACTCATAATTTGCTTGAACTTATCAAAAACACCTTGTACCTTTTCTGACCATACAAAAGCTCCCTTTTTGGTGAGATCAGTAAGAGGAGTAGCAATTTGAGAGTAGCCTTTCACAAATCTTTTGTAGAAGCCACAAAGACCCAAGAACCCTTTCAAATGCGTGAAGTTCTCTGGAGGTGGCCAATCCAAGATTGCCTTGATCTTTTCAGGATCAACTTTCACTCCTTCAACATTGATTATGTGACCAAGGTAGAGCAGTTCCATCATTCCAAATTCATATTTGGACTCTTTGGCAAGCAAACTTTTTGATTCAAGAATGCTAAGCACTTAGTCGAAGTGCGTGAGATGTTCTTCCCAAGTCTTGCTGAAAATGGGAATATCATCAAAGAAAATCAACACAAACTTCCTCAATTGCTTCTGAAAGATTCGGTTCATACAAGACTGAAAATAGTAGGAGCATTAGTCAACCCAAATGGCATGACTAAGAACTCAAAATGACCATAATGGCACCTAAATGCCGTCTTCTCAACATTTGATCCCCTCATGTAAATTTGATAGTAGCCCGATCTTAGATTAATCTTTGAAAAGAACTTGGCTCCATGTAGCTTATCAATGAGCTCATCTATCCTGAGAATAGGATATCAGTTCTTGATTGTTTTTTGATTCAACGCACAGTAGTCCACACACATGCGAATGGTGCCGTCTTTCTTCTTCACGAGCACAACTGTTGAAGCAAAAGGACTCTTACTTGGGCGAATGAAACCCATCTCCAAGATTTCTCTAATGTTCTTCTCAATCTCATCTTTTTGCTTCTTAGGATACCGGTATGGGGTTGTAATAACTGGCTTGGCCACTTCTTCAAGTTCGATGACATGCCCAGTCCCCCTTTCAGGAGGTCTCCTAGGAGGCAGATCAACAAAGACCTTACTCTTCTTAGTGATCAATGATTGAATATCAGGGGGATAGTGCCTCTTTATTTCAACCGGATTAGCTGGTAGAATTATACATCTTGCTGCCCACTCAACTTGATCATGTCGAATCAGCCTCTCCATTCTTTTGAAAGATACAATTCGTGGGCCTCCATTTGACATTCCTCTTAGCACCACCCTCTTTCCATTTGATTGAAACTTTAACTCCATTGTTTGCAGATTTAGAGAGATCTCTTCAAAAGATCACAACCACTGAATGCCAAGGACAACATCCGTATATCCAATGCTAACAACATAGAAGTCATCTTTAACTTCATAGTTGCCCAATTGCATAGACATGTTTGTCACTTTTCGTTTGCAAGAGATATGAAACCCATCCGCTACCATGACTCTGAAGCCTTCAAATTCTTCAATTTTGAGTTCTCTCTTTGCAACCACTCCATCAATGAAATTATGTGTTGCTCCAATATCAACCAAAGCAACAATTTGATGCCTTCCAATCACACCACGAATTTTAAAAGATTCATTCTTTTGAAAACTAGAGAGTTGGGCAATGGGGCCCCTAATTCCTTGCTCTTTATTGGACTCTTTTGGAGCTCTTGGCTGTCCCCAAAATTAGACTGCTGCTTTGAGAAATCAGATTCTGATGCAAAATCAGATTCTGATGCAAAATCAGAATAGGCCTCCATGTGATTAGAACGACCTCTTCCATAACACCTATGGCCTTTAGTCCATGGTTCTCTATATGTGTAACATTTGCCATCTTTTCTAAGCTTCTCACGAAGCTCATCATCCAACTTAGAAGGAAACTTCTTGTGCAGATTTGAAGAGTGCTTCTTATCTCTTTTGTGAGCAAAGGGCTTGGACAGAAATTTTGGCCTAGGGGCAGCCAACTCCATGCTTCTAGCTTTCTTGATGGCTTCATCAAGACTTGGTGGATCAAATGCTTTTACCCACCCCTTCAATGGTTCCATCAAACCTTTTGAGAACAACACAACAAGTCTTCTTTCAGTGATATTGGGCACCATCACGAAAAGCCTTTGAAAATCTACAATATATGCATCCAATGAGCCATGTTGTTTCAACAATGCCAGCTCACGAAACTTCACTTTAGGATCCTTAGTATCAAACCTCTCAATCAGCTTGGTGAACTCTTCATATGTTTGAATGAGGTTATGGCCAAGAGTGACCAAACCATGATAATGTTAGTTTTAGAATCATAAATGCAATAAGTAGAAAAACACAACACATAGAACAATGAACACAGTATTTTACCCCGGGAAAACCCTCCTACTTGAGGGAGAAAAAACCCAGCAAGAAATTCTCTTATAAATCAGAAAAATATCAGGCCCTAGAAAGACCGAATACATTACAATGGATCTGCACTTATATATGGTGCAATTTCATGAATACACAAAGTATTTGACTCTTCTCCTTAATGCTAATCTGCTGCTTAGAAAATCAACTTGCCGCTGAAAGAATTTGAACTTGGAATGATTTGAATTGATTTGATAATAAAATGAGGAAACACCTTCTATATATACAAGCTAGGCGATCTTTCTTTCTAGGGTTGACTTAGAAGGATACAAATTTTATTTATCAAACAAAGGCCGACCTGCCTTGAGTTGAATATATTTAGGAGAAAATAGCTCCCGAAGCTACAAAACACTAACACTCCCTCTTAGCTAGGGAGGTATTTTCAAATATCCTCGTCATGGAGTCTCTCAACATGATGCCCACAATGGCTACATCCATTTGTGGAAAAACACATCTTAGTCTCAGAGATGGACAAGGGCTCGTCATGGAGTCTCTCAACATGACGTCCACAATGGCTACACCCATTTGTGGAAAAACACATTTCGGTCTCAAAGATGTACAAGATATCCTCATCATGTAGTCTCTCAATATGACATCACATCTCAGTCTTAGAGATGTTCAAGATATCCTTGTCATGGAGTCTCTCAAGATGACGTCACATCTCAGTCTCAAAGATGTACAAGATATCTTCGTCATAGAGTCTTTCAACATGACGTCTCATCTCAGTCTTAGAGATGTACAAGGGCTTGCACCTCATATTTCTCTATCTCAAAGAAATATACACTACAAGGACTTTCACCTCATATTTCTCTGTCTCAGAGAAATATACACTACAAGGGCTTTCACTTCATTTCTCTGTCTTAGAGAAATATACACTACAAGGGCTTTCACCTCATATTTCTCCGTCTTAGAGAAATATACATTACAACAAATCTTCATGATGATGTGACTCCATCTGAAGCTCCAAGTACTTGCATCAACCTCCTGACCTCCTCGTCCAAGATTGCCTGCAATGCTTGCCTTAGAGGAGCGGTTTCCAATGCACACCTTTGGCATTACTGACTTGTGAGAGTCCAGGATTGTCCTCCTCAACCTCATCCCAGATCACCCTATTCTGAATAGGTTTGTAGAGCTACCAATGTCAAATCTAGGTTGACTGTCTTGTGCAATTCAGTTCTCTGCAGGTGAAAAGGTTTTCCAAGGACTTAGCACCTGGCCTTGCAACACTGCAACCCACTTAGTTGACACCTTCACTTCTTCTCAGTGAGTCACTCTAGTTCCTTGAGACATGGAACTCCATTTGCTGAACACAGAACTCCCTCTTGATCCCTGCCTCAATACAGAGATTACAAAAATCCTCTTTTACCGGGTCCTTCATTTTAGCCCCCCGAACCGGCCAAAATACGTGTGGGTTCGGGTTCGGGTTCGGGTTCGGTTCTTCTCTGGGTTTGCCTGGGTTCTCCATTTTCCACCTGGGTTCTCTGTGGGTCCTTTTCTCCATTTTCCACCCGGGTTCTCTGTGGGTCCTTCACAAAAGGACCCACAGAGAACCCGGGTGGAAAATGGAAACCCTACCCTCGAGAACCCAGAAGGACCCGGAGGAACCCACGTCGACGTCAGAAAAAAAAAAAAATCAACTTAAAAACAAAAAACAAAACCCTAAAAAGTGCCCAGATTGCCTTATATTGACTTGGCCGACCAAATGAGGCTCATTTTGCAAACTCAAAAGAGCAAAAACACCATTTTTTTGCCTCCAAGCTAAAATAGTTGATTTTTGCAGGTTTTCTCTTTTTTTTCGAAGGTGAGATTGTAAGAGCTACGAAGGAGTTCAACTGATAGAAACAAGAGAGGAATAGGTGCACTAAGAAGATCAAGCAATCAAAGGTGAGTGAATCTATCCTCTTTTTTTTAGTTTTCAATAATTTTTTTGAAGATTTTTCAAGTTTTTTTTTTTTTTCTAGTAAGGTTTGAAATTTTTTAAGAACATTTTATGCAAAATAAGGGGTTATAATGCCCATTTTTTCTAAAAAAAATTACTTGTTTTTATTTATTTTAGGTTCATATCTTCAAACAAAATGGCCGATAGTTCTATTTCAGTTGGAATAGGTGCAGAGAGTCAATTTAAATATGATCCAGGCTCACTTCTTTGGCGACATACGACAATGATTCAACAACTTCTCGATGGTGGGGGTTATGTTTGGCGTTGCAGCCAATGTGGAACTACATATAGGAGCTCGTACTTTCGAGTGAAAGCCCATTTATGTGCTATTGGTAATCAAGGAATAAAACCTTGCCTTGGGCCAAATAAAAAAGGGTTGACAAAGGATCAAATAATGGGTTATATTAAAGAACAAGAGGATGCTGACAAGGCATTCAAAACACCAAAGGCTACAAACCATCCTCTTCTGAAGTTAGGTAAAAATAAAAGTAAAAGCTCGCAAAGACTTAGTGGCTTATTAGAACTGGTTGGCCCACATCCTTTCATGGAAATGGCACAATCTTCTGAAGGAGAAAATATGTCGGTGACACGAAAAAGAGGCCCATTGGATAGAGCCTTCAAAAATGAAGCAATGGAGTTGGTAGATGAGAGCATTGCACATTGCATTTATGGCAATGGGCTTCCTTTCAACCTTGTTAGATCACCTTATTGGCGGGAAATGGTGAAAGCCATTTCTAAGACAACTCCTAATTATGTTAGTCCTGGGTATGAAAAGGTGCAGACCACCTTATTGGCAAAGGAGAAATCTTCAGTAGAGGTAGCATTGAGAGTAATCAAGGATACATGGGTCGAAACAGGTGTGTCCATCATTTCTGATGGATGGAAGGATTGCAAAAATAGACCATTGATCAATGTTATAGCAGTGTCCCCTAAAGGGGCGATGTTTTTGAAGGCAGTTGATTGTGAAGGGAAAATAAAAGATGCAAGTTTTATTGCCAATATCTTCATAGAATCCATTGAAATGGTGGGGCCTGAAAATGTTGTCCAAGTCATAACGGATAATGCTAAAAACTGTAGGGCAACTGGGGCTATAGTGGAGGCTAGATATGGTCACATTTTTTGGACACCATGTGCAGTCCACTCACTCAATTTGATAATGCAAAAGATTGGTACACAAATTGAGTGGGTCAAGCAAATCTACGCAGAGGGTGAGGAGATCCAAATGTTTGTGACTAATCATCATATGTCACAAGCCATCTTCAGGACCTTCTCCAAGTTGGAGTTGCTTAAGGTAATTTAAATCTGATTTTTTAATATAATTTTTTATTTTTTTATTTTAATTTTTCATTGCTGATTTGTGACATGCATTTTCTTACAATGTTAGGTTGCTGAAACTCGATTTGCATCTCACACAATTGTCTTAAGACGACTTGTGAAGGTGCGACAAGCCTTGGGTTCTATGGTCATCAACAGTTTGTGGAGTGTATGGAGGCAATCAAGCACAAAAAGAGCCCAAAAAGTGAAAGCAATGATCTTAGATGATGAGTGGTGGGCTCGTGTGGAATATGTTTTAAATTTCACCGAGCCTATTATGAGCATGATTAGGTATACTGATACTGATCGCCCATGTTTGGGTGAAATTTATGATGGCATGGATTCCATGGTGGAGAAAATAAGAGCAATAATAGATGCCAAGGAACATGACCCAACGGAATCATTTTTCAAAACTGTGCAAACTATTATTGTTGACCGTTGGAACAAGATGACCACCCCTTTACATCTCTTAGCATTTGCTTTGTCACCAAAGTATTATAGCAAAGAGATACTTTCATTGCCGAGGAGGATGGCACCATATAGGGATTTAGAGGTTGCTGCTGGCTATAAGGCTGCATTTAGAAAGATATTTGTAGATGAAGAAATCCAAAGCATTGTCATGGGCGAGTTTAGCCAATTCATAGCTGCAAAAAATCATGATGTTTCTGCTCATCTAGACAGATATAGGAAAGATGCTGATGATTGGTGGTATCTACATGGTCAAGGCTCCATTTACTTGCAACCTCTTGCAATTAAAATACTCTCCCAAGTATGTATCTTTTTATTTATTTATTTTTTCGTTTTTCATTCGATGCTATTATGCTATATATTATGATTATTATCGGCAAGTAAAATTAAATACTAATAGTAATTACTAAATGTTGTGTGCATAATCAACAGGTTGCAAGTTCCTCTTCAGCTGAGCGGAATTGGAGTACATACTCCTTCATCCACTCGGTCAAGCGCAATCGTTTGGGTGCAAAAAAAGCAGAGGATTTGGTCTATGTACACTCCAACCTTCGTCTCTTATCACATAAGAAACCTGAATACAATGAGGGTGTGTCAAAGAATTGGGATCTCACCCCTAAGTGTGCTGATTTAGATGCTACAATTGCACAACTTACCTTGGCTTCTATAGATGACAATGAGGCAACTAATGCACCTAGTGGGAGTGGCAATCCAATTGATAGTGGTTCAAATGAAATTGAAGTTATTGAACCAATTGAGGATGATGAGGATGACGAATTTGAAGAATAGTAATACTGAATTAAATATTGTCTTGATTGTAATTTGAATTTTCAATGTGTAATGACATTTTAAGACTTGAGTATTTACTATTTACATTTTTGCAAATTATGAATATGATTATAGATTATATGAGGTATTACCGTATGGCGTATTTCATTGTTTCAATATTCTATGGCATTATGGCATTATGATCATAGGATTATAATTTTGAGCATGCTTATGAGTCTATGGCATTATCATTATGTTTATAAATTTATAATATATATATATATATATATATATATATATATATATAGTACGGCCGTACCCGTACTCGTACCCTAGGAATTTTTTTTTGCCAAACTGGCGAACCCGAACCCGAACCCGCATTTGAACTCGTACCCGAACCGGCAGCTTAGCAAAAATCCTCTAGAATTGAACTCCCCTCCATTGACGGATCTTAGAACCTTAGTCCTCTTCTCGAACATGTCATTGTTTTACCCAACTCGCTTTCACAACTCTCAATCAATAGCCATTAGCAAGTCTTCTCCAATGATCTTTGATAGGAACCTCACTGTTTTCCATAATTCTTTCTAGGGCTGCCAATAGTTGACCATGCATGAACCATAGACTGCTGTTCCGAATCAGGAGGATAGGATTTCTGTTATACTGTTGTTTAGTGTCTTCATCTTTCTCAATCTTCTTTGTTAATGCAAACTCTCCATCCAAGGTTTTACCCAACCTTGTGCCCTCGAGAGATGTCTCCAGTGAAGAATCATGAGAGTTATGTGCCACCAACTCAGTCCCATGGCTGCAAGCTATGTCTCCATGTTTGTTCATTTCTCTAGCTGGCATGACTTCCTCACTGGATGCCTAAAGCTCTTCCTTTGAATTCCTTATGCAATCTTTGATAATCAATCCATCATCCTTTTGCTCCTCGATCCATCTTGCATTTTAAAGAGATTAATAATAGATCATAAAATCAAACTACCATGAAGAGGAATATACAGACCAATGCTAGTAGCATACATGATTCACTATTCCCAATGTTATTGCATGAATTATTATTAACTACATAAAATCCATGATTATTATTCAAAGGTACAAACATAAAATACTTATCTCTTTATTGTTGGTACACCATTGAGCTAGACCTGTAGCTGTGTCTCATCTTCACCACCTTCAGTGTTGCCATCCCATGCAACCAACCTCATATTTTTAGATCAAACACAATTGCACAGAGAATAGGGATGGACACAACTAAATTAGCCCGTCTCTACAACACTTCCATCACTACCCCTTTCAAATCAGGAAGCGCTGCAAAGGCCTATTGTGATGCTCTTTTCACTTCATCTTCATCCGCTGCAGAAACAAAACTCAATAGCCTCGGCCTCCATTTGCCTCTATGCTTAGATTCCATTCCATGATCTTTTTGAGCTCTTCCTTGGTAATGTAGGAAGTAGGGTTTCAAGCTTGTAATGATAGAGGAAGAGCCTACGTGTAGAACTTATCCAATTCTGCAAGCTTACTGTTGATGTGAAGGGCATAATCGCACATCACTTTTCTCCATTGCTCAACATCCCAACCACCAAAATACTAGCATTCAACTTTCAGTCTCCATTGTAGTTACAAAATTTTATTGCTATCTTTAGCGACACCTCATTAGAAATCCCAATTTGAACAATAACAGCCTTCAAGGTCTGCAATAATTCGCCTTAAGATCTGCAATAATTATCTTCAGAATACGCTCATAAATCTGAAGCTTATTTTCACAAAAACTGCATTAAGTCTGCCCCAAAAATATGTCTGATTTCTGCTCCAAAACTTTCTCTAAAATTAGACACAATATCTGCCCCAGATTCTGATAAAAAACTTATTCCAAATCAGATCCTACTTTTGCTCCAAATTAGACACAAGGTCTGCTCCAAAAGTGTGCTTCAATGTTGCTCCAAATCTTGCTCCAAATCAGATATAGTGACTGCACAAAATCTACTCCAGATAATGACGTGAATTGCTTCATACAGATCACTTCTATACTAGCATGATTCACCTCAAGGAATGTCTTCACAAATTCGCTCTATGCTGATATGATTTTCCTTACAAGATGTCTTTACAAAAAAATCTTGTGCTGGTCCAATTTTGGCTCATAGAATGCCTTATAAATTTGCTCGTCATCTGCTATAGGTTTGCTCTAGAAGTCTGATTAATATTCAATGAATGGATGCTTAGACAAATCTGATCAGATCTTCCCTAAACCTGCTCTGATACCATGTTAGTTTTAGAATCATAAATGCAATAAGCAGAAAAACACAACACATAAAACAATGAACATAGTATTTTACCCTGGGAAAACCCTCCTGCTCGAGGGAGAAAAAACCCAACAAGAAATTCTCTCATAAATCAGAAAAATATCAGGTCCTAGAAAGGCTGAATACATTACAATGGATCTGCACTTATATATGGTGCAATTTCGTGAATACACAAAGTATTTGACTTTTCTCCTTGATGCTAATCTGCTGTTTAGAAAATTGACATGCTGCTGAAAGAATTCGAACTTGGAATGATTTGAATTGATTTGATAATAAAATGAGGAGACACCTTCTCCTATATATACAAGCTAGGTGATTTTTCTTTCTAGGGCCGACCTAGAAGAATACAAATTTTATTTATCAAACAAAGGCCGACTTGCCTTGAGTTGAATCTATCTAGGAGAAAATAGCTCCCAAAGCTACAAAACAATAACAAATACCACCACTCATGGGCAGCTCCTTCCAAGTGCAAAGTTGCAAACTTTATGGCATCTTCTTCAGGCATCGGTCTAAGAGAAAGGTAGTTATCAAGCTTATGCACCCACGACCTTGCCATACATTTATCACTCCCATCAAAATGGGCCAAGGTCACCTTTCCAAGAGCCTGCTGATAATCTGTTCTGCGACCCATAGGAGCATGGTATTCAGCTCTTCCTCCACTCCTTCTGTTTCTTTGGTTCATGAACTGATCAAAGGTCCATTGGTCTCTAAGGTTAGGAGGTAAAGTGATGTACTCGATGTAAGCTTGTTGCCATTGATACCACTGTTTTCTCCAACATTGTTTTGTTGATGTTGAGCTTGATTCTAAGTCACTTGCTGATCCATTCTTGCTAGCAAGCATGACATCATATCTATCATATTATCAAATTTCCTTTCAGCTCTAGCTTCCCTTTCTTCCATTGAAAGTCTAGGACCTTCTGACATGTTGTCAACTGCTTTACCAGTCTCTCTCAAAGCCTCTGAAAGTGTCTCTGCCTTTGGAACTGGTGGATATTGATGCTGAGTTCTTGCCTGACTTCTGATGAAGTATCTATTTTCTATATCACACATATGACAACTGAACTCTGATGGTCATAGGATGGCAGGATCTTGCCTCTGATACCAATGAAATAACCCCCTTTGAATTTTTTCAAATTTTACATCAACAATTTCACTCGTTAGCGTTAGCAAAACCAAAACCAGCACTGAAATGTAACCCTACACCAAAAATGTACACCAAGATCCCATGACGGTTGAGGTGTGAGCATATGGCGCCGGGGATCATTAGGTAATAAATTGAAATGTTGGAAATACAAAGATTGTGCAACTCGACTACTTATTCAGCGGGAGTAGATTGACAGTTCAATCGATCAGCAAGATGAGATATGCAAGTATAGAAAGTAAAGACGGCAAGGCTTGTCTTTTCCACCAAACAGTGGGAATGAAAATACTTATGGAAGAAAGTAAATAGGGCGGCGAGGCCTGCCCTCTTCCACTAATAGTGAGAATACAATAGTAATTTGCAGAAATGTAAAAGAGCTAATCAATACTATTGATTCAATGTTACAATATGAGATATAATCTGCAAGAAACCAAGTGTTATAGCTGTCCAAGTTGCTGCAAATGATATATTATGTTTCTCCAACTTCATAAGACTCCCAAATATGAAAAACAGACCCAAAACTCCAACTACCACAATCTGATATGCAAAACCAACAAGCACTAAATGCAGACCAACAAACAATAAACTCAGACCGGCAAGCAAAACCACGCCTAAAAGCTCATAACTCCTCCAAGACTCCACCAAAAGATTTGAAATTAATTGCAAATGAGTCTAAGGAAGATGATGCTCAATTCCATCACTGAAATTGCATCAAACACGTATTAAATTATGCACGAATCCCAATGCTCACACAAGCACGGTACGGCCTCACAGGAGGGTCGACCTTCAAGATAAATTCAGAAATTTCATTAAAAATTCCCCAACTTTGCAAAATGGGACGCCTAGGGCCTAGGAAGAGATTGAGAGATTACCCAGAAGCTGTTGATGTTAGCAGCTTCGAGTTCAATTCTTCCAGCCCCAATTGAAGATATAAATTATTTATATGTGTAAATGGCAACATTATTTTTGGACAACTTCCTTGCATCATTCTTCCTTGGCCGACCTTCATTGTAATTCATTATTATTAATTGTATTTATTTCTTGGTGGCCGACCTAGTTTATTGAAAGGGTGCGACCTATCTAGCAATGTATTTATATGAGGTCATTTCCTCTCATTTGTACAAGCAGCAAGTTCGAAGTCTCTTCTCTTCTCTCAAGTGCGAATTACCAAGAGCAGATTGCGAACTCTTCAAGAGCAGATTTGAGTTGCAAGGAAGTGCAAATTATTTATCTATCATTGCATCTTGTGAAGGTGCTGATTATTGGCCTTGAGATTGGCCTCATTGTAAAGTGACTTGTTGCCATTACATATATATAAGAGATATATATTTGTTGCTGGGTTTTTCTCCCTCAAGAGAGGGTTTTCCTAGGGTATCTGCTGTGTTATTGTTTCTGATTTTGAATTAAAATTCCATGTCATTAATCTGATCATAAAACTAACATGGTATCAGAGCGGGTTTGAAGAAGATCGTGATGAGATTTCTTACAATAGTGATACTCTTTTCTCTGCTTCTCTTTGTTGTCTATCTTTATCCATTAGTCAAGATGGTGAACGGTCTTAAGATTGAGGATAGACTCGAGGGAGCATCAAATTTCACTTCATGGAGATTTAGAATTATGCTTACCTTGGAGGACAATGAATTGGCTGAGTTTGTGGAGAGCAAAGTTCTCGATCCCATGGATGAGGAAGAGAAAGTTCAATTGAGGAAGAAAGATATCAAGGCGAAGAAGATGTTAGTTGATTCCGTGAAGGATCATATTGTTCCTATTGTCTCCAAGTTGAAGACAGCAGGGGAGATGTTTAAGTCTTTGGAGGAGATGTATGAGATCAACAACACAAGCCGTGCACTTGCATTGAAGCAATAACTTCATCATGTGAAGATGGCGGAAGGAGAATCTGTCATCGCTTACTTCATGAAGATTTCCGAATTGAGAGATCAGCTCTTTACTATGGTCATTTTGTTGATGACAAGGATTTGACCATGCTTGCCCTTAATGGTCTTCCTTCATCTTGGGAGTCTTACATTCAAGGAATCAGTGCAAGATCGAAACTTCCCAAATTTGATCGTTTTAGAGCAGATTGTATTCAAGAAGAGTCTAGGTTGGCTGCGAGAGTTATTGGTTGAAGCTCTACAAATGAAGACATTCATGTTCTTTCCGCTCAATCCTCGAAGAAGAAAGGGAAAGGTGGAAAGAAAGGATATTTCAAGAGGAATAGAGATGAAGGAGCTGATGGTGCTCCCGCATTCAAGAAGAAGTGGGACCTCTCCAAAGTCCAATGTTTTCGTTGTGACAAGTTTGGTCACTATGCAAAGGATTGCCCAACCAGGCCTAATCAGCATGCTTCATTTGCGGATGTGGATGAGATCTCTCCTTAGAAGGATTCTAGGGAATTTCTATTCTAAGTCACGGGCCTGAGTTCAAGCCATGAAGGTTGTGTGCTGATCTGTGCGCAAGAGTAGCGTATCTTACTGCGTCCAGTATTTGCTTCCATCGGAATATTTAAAGAGATAAGTATTCTTTGTTTGCTGAGTTATATCATTTAGTTGAATCTTGTAATTAGTAAAGAGAGATAGTGGTTTCTCTCGAATTGTGTTCACTAGCATAAGATTTTTTGAAGATTTCATTTATTGCATGCTGGTTATGAAGTTTTTTGTGTGTGACTCTAAAATAAAATGAGAATTGTAATTTCGATGGTGTCATTTTCTAATGCATGAACTGTGATAGAGCCTTGAACTCTTGGAGAGAGTTGGTTCTACATGCTAATTGCATATTGAATTCAAGAAATCTGTAGTTGTGCAGATTGTTTTTTTGTTGTGCTGAGTTTGGCACTCTCGAGAGGAGTAAAAGATGGAAGAAAGAGTTATATCAAAATTAAATCAAGATAAGTTTCTTTATCCCTTCATTCTGATATTTTGATATATTTCTCTTAGAGGTTGATTAATTTATGTTTTAATAATGCTCATAAATTATTATGTATTTATGCTATAACCTGAGATAGTAAACCTTGTATGATTCTAGCCTTGATATTTCTTTGGATAATTATAAACTGTTAGTAATTTCTCTCTAAAATGCTTTCAGGACATTTCTAGGAGCAAGAAAGTGATGAGAGATTGCTTAGAGATGAAAAGCTTGAGGCATCTTGTGAGGAAGTCATGCCAACCAAAGAAATGATCAAGCGTGAAGTCACAACTTGCAGCCATGGGATTGAGTTGGTGGCTAGAGGAAGCTCACTTTCAAAAGTTTTCTTTGCAATCTTTGAAGCAGGGATCAAGAGGGAGTTTTGTAACTCACTGAGAAGAAGTGAAGATTACTGTATTACAAGGCTAAGTGTTAAATTCTTGAAAGACTTCTTTAGCTGCTGAGATCAAAATTGCACAAGATAGTCATTTGGATTTGACATTGGTAGCTCTGCAAACCTATTCAGAATAGTGTGATCTGGGATGAGGTCTATCCTGAACTCTTTATAGTACCAGAGGTGTGCACTAGAAAACATTTATCTAAGGAAAGTGTTGCAGACAATCTTGGACGAAGAGGTCAGAAATTTGATGCAAGTGCTTGAAGATTCAGAGGGAGGCTACTGAACTTGAAGAAGATGGTAATCTAGATGATCTTGGTTCTTTATGTTGATTTATGGAAACCAATTTTTAGAAGCTTAAGGAGGCTGCAGCTAGTTCAGATTTGGTGGATCCTACTATGTACAGTCTGTTGGTTGGATCGTTGATGTATCTATACTAGACCAGATTGCAGTAATTGCATTTTGTCAAGTTCATGTGTAAACCAAGGCAAATACTTCTAGTTGCAGCGAAGCATATCCTGAGATACTTGTGTGGCACAGTTGGATATGGGTTGAGATATTCTGTAGGTGTGGATCTGGAGTTGCATCGCTATATTGACTCTAATTGGGCAAGGAGTGTTACTGATCGGAAGAGCACCTTTGGATGTCGCTTCAGTTTGGGATCTGTTATGATTTCCTAGTGCAGCAGGAAACAATCATTTGTAGCATTGAGTACAACAGAGGTAGAGTATATTGCAGCTTGTGTGGCAGCTCGAGAAGCAGTGTGGCTTCGTAAGCTCTTTGCAGGATTGTTTGGACAATCAATGGAGCCTACTATCATTCATTGTGATAACCAGAGCTGTTTGAAGCTTTCTGTCAATCCTGTGTTTCATGACAAAACCAAGCATGTTGAGATCAAATGCCATTACATTAGAGATATGGTATTGAGGAAAGTTATACAGTTAAGGTATATCAGCACTGATGAGCAGACGACAAAAATTCTCACCAAGCCTCTCTCCAGGATAAAGTTTGTGTACTTTCGAGATAAGCTTGGTATGGTGGAGAATACAACCTTAACTGAGAAGGAGTATCAGTATCAATGATGCTCATTAATGAGTTCTTCTCTGTGAGAGAAGTTCGAGGTGAAATCCATTGATTAATGAGTTCTTCTCTGTGAGAGAAGTTCGAGGTGAAATCCATTGATTAATGAGTTCTTCTTTGTGAGAGAAGTTCAAGGTGAAATCCCTTGATTAATGAGTTCTTCCTTGTGAGAGAAGTTCGAGGTGAAATCCCTTGAATAATGAATTCTCTGTGAGAGAAGTTCGAGGTGAAATCCCTTGAATAATGAATTCTCTGTGAGAGAAGTTCGAGGTGAAATCCCTTGATAATGAGTTCTTCTCTGTAAGAGAAGTTCAAGGTGAAATCCCTTGATTGCACCCTCTGGGAGAGCCATGGTGGATGTCATGTGTGTGACTCCATTACAACATCACGTGAGAGAGTCCGTGATGATTTTCTTGTACTTGTGTTTTCACCCTCTGGGAGAGCCATGGTGAAAGTCACGTTGAGGTGACAACATCACGCAAGTGATGAACACTTGTACATACCATACATGGTTGTAGCCATTATGGTTGATATGATGTTGAGGTGATATCTGATATCATGATGAGGTGATATCCTTCCTTTCCACATTTGGGTGTAGCCATTGTGGTAGACATCACGATGAGGTGGTAGGTCTTATGTAGCTGGAAGTATTTCTCCCTAGCTAAGAGGGAGTGTTGATGTTAGCAGCTTCGGGTTCAATTCTTCCAGCCCCAATTGAAGATATAAATTATTTATATGTGTAAATGGCAACATTATTTTTGGACAACTTCCTTGCATCATTCTTCCTTGGCCGACCTTCATTGTAATTCATTATTATTAATTGTATTTATTTCTTGGTGGCCGACCTAGTTTATTGAAAGGGTGTGACCTATCTAGCAATGTATTTGTATGAGGTCATTTCCTCTCATTTGTACAACAAACAAGTTCGAAGTCTCTTCTCTTCTCTCAAGTGCGAATTACCAAGAGTAGATTGTGAATTATCAAGTGCAGATTGTGAAGTCATCAAGAGCAGATTGTGAACTCTTCAAGAGCAGATTTGAGTTGCAAGGAAGTGCAGTTTATTTATCTATCATTGCATCTTGTGAAGGTGCTGATTATTGGCCTTGAGATTGGCCTCATTGTAAAGTGACTTGTTGCCATTACATATATATAAGAGATATATATTTGTTGCTGGGTTTTTCTCCCTCAAGAGAGGGTTTTCCCAGGGTATCTGCTATGTTATTGTGTCTGATTTTGAATTAAAATTTTGTGTCATTAATCTGATCATAAAACTAACAGAAGCAAACAAAATTCACACCAAGACTTATGATTGAAATGGTTTTTCAACACTACAATAACCAGCAACTTGTAAACTGACAAAAACATCAAAGAACTTCAGAAAACTTGAAACATCTTCACTACAATGAGCTCCATTTGTTTTTCAGTGTAAATAACAACCTTTTCTCTTAGCTAGTTGCTATTTTTCAAGCAAGAAACTAAGATAGCTAGGAGGTATACATTCCTTGAAGCAATTCAATCACCATTTCGGCAACACTTCGTTATATTTTCTTCATGGATGAAAAGAATGAAGCCAACACTCTTATTTATAAGTTTCTCCATCAATTCAAATCTGTTTCCCTCCAATTAGGGCGCCCACATGACATTCAAATCCACATTCACCTTTTCACATTTGCATTTCATTAAGCCATCTCTCAAGTTGTCCCTTTACATGAAGGCCTTTTATCAAAAATACAAATAATCCTCTAAGTTAGGCGTCTAAGGTATTAAAGTGAAATACATTAATAAAATTCACTTATTTCTCCACTAAGGCGTCCACCATGCCTTAATAATATTTCACTTTATAAAAATATTTTACCTCACTATGAGAAGCTCCTAACTCAAGTTTTGACCTGCCAAAACTACCTCTAGAAGTGCTGAAGATCAAATTGCTCAAACTGACCTGCCTGGAATAGCCTCTGAACTAGCTTGTTGAAACCCTGCTAAAAATAACACTTAATAAAAATAGCAAGTGTGTCCAAATGCATTTTAACCACATTTTGAGTAGCTGTCGCAACTTACTAAAAATAGTAAGTCTAGAAAAGTCCTCTGTTTCAGTTGCATGTCACACAACTGTGAAGCTCTCTGAAAACCTAGAAGGAATCCAAAACTGCCAAAACATCCTCTTAGAAAATAGGAAACCCTAATTACTGCCCCTGACTAGCCTACGTGCCTCCGGAATAGGCTAACGACCAAATGCACTGATCACTGCTGAGAAGGGGACATTACAATAGATTAGGATGAAGGTTGAGATAATTGAATATTAATTAAATAGTAGGGAAATTAATATAGAGGATAAGAAATTGGTGAAATTAGGGGTAAATTGACCAGATGTGCACAATTTTAGGTGTTTACAATTTGCCCCTCTTTGAGATGGTGTTACAAAGTAGCATCATTTCAAAGAAGATTGAAACATAGGACTTGGAAGAAGGTGGTTAGATTAGGGAAGATGCCCTTGTCATTTAAAGGAGTGACTAGGAAGAAAGATGATGGGAATGAAGATGAGGATTAGGATTGAGGATTCCCCCTTGAGAGGACATGCGGTTTCAAGAGAACATTGGTGTGCTCTCAAAATGGATGAGAGGATGCAAAGATAAATGAGGAAGATGATGCAAGATGATGAACATATGTAGGATGGGAGGAGGATGATGACAAGAAAGCAAGCATGCACAAAAGGATTGAAGGACAAATACGATGTTGCCTTGAGCAAGTTGAAAAGCCAAGATTGATTGTTGCTGGATGAACTGTTTTTGATATGGTAACGATATATGCTGCAACAACATAAGGATTGGGAAGGATACATTTCGATGATGATGATTGGAGTGTTGTTTTGGGAATGATATAATCTGAAACAACATAAGGATTGGGAAGGATACATCTTGATGATGCTGATTGGAGTGTTATTGATGTGGGAACGATATATCTCGAAACAACACAAGAATTGGGAAGGATACATCCCGATGATGATGATTGGTGTGTTGTTGATGTGGGAATGATATATCTCAAACCAACACAAGGATTCAGAAGGATATATCTTGATGATGATGATTGGATTGGGATCAAGGCTTTGCAACAAGTCTGGGAACAAGACCAAGGATGTGATTGGATGATTTGTGCTAGATTGCATGGATTAGGATTTGCATGGGATTTGGGATTGCTAAGAGCAATGGAGTTGATGAAATGGATGAAAAGATGATTAGACTAACAAATCTATATTAGCCTAAAAGGAGTGAAGGGCTAACAAAATGATTAGGATGGATAAAAAGATGCTTAGACTAACAAATTTATATTAGATTAAAAGGAATGAATGGATAATGAAATGATGAGGATGAGATGCATATGATTATTTCAAGAGAAAGGTGAGAGAATAGATGAAAAGATGGATGAGGATTCATGTGCATACAAAATCTAGGATTAAGTGGGGTGAGGAAAATGGATAGGATAGTGAGACATAGAAAAATAGGGTTTCTATATTAAAATGGGGTGATTGAATATGTGATGCACCTATCTTCCTTATTTCATTAGGAAACAAGATCCCCAAAGGTAGAATTGTGTAATGTCCCCTTCTCAAGCATGATCTTTCCAGTGACTGTTGGCCTATTCCGGAGACCCATAGGCTACTCAGAAGGTAAAATTAGGGTTTCTTGTTTTGAAGGATGCTCTTGCTCGAGGTTGGTTGATTCAATGGCGGATTCTCTTTGGGTTTTCAGAGAGCTTCGCAGCGATATGTTCTTCTTGGCATTCTGAGCATCTTCAGGAATTTACTATTTTTAGTAAATTCTATTTTTGGCAGTGGTCCTGTTGGTTTCGGCACGGTTGGCTTTCCATTTCAGACTGATCAGTTGGCTTGCTCATTTTTGGGCTTTGGGGCACAAATGGAGAGATAAGTCGAATTATTTTAATTAAGTCATGTTTTAATGTTATATTTTAACATTGACTTTCCCCTTGGCCTAGCTACGTCACTTTAAGTTGTTTTAAAAGATGTTCTTTATGGGTGGGCGCCTCATTAAAGGAATTAATTATAATTCTTATTAAAGATTTAATCCAAGCTTAAGTTGGGCGCCAACTTCAAGGAAGAAATAAAGTTTATAATATAAAGTCAAAATTATGCTTGGGAAAGTGGGACGCCATCTATTGGAGAATTAGGGTTTGACTCAAAAAAGAAGATTAGGGTTTCGAGAAGGGTCAACCGGAAATTATTAAAGGAAGCCATTGGTTCTCATTTGGACTATCTTTTGTCTACAAGAATGTTATGCTGCCGGATTGGCTTTGGGATTGCTTCGAGGAATGAAAGCCTCCTAGCTTGGCATTGCTTCTCGCTTGCAAGATAGCGACTAGTGGTGAGATAGTTTAGTTTGAGTGATTTGTAGTGTGATGTCTGCATTATTGTCATTGTGGGGTTTGTAAATCAGTTTTATGCATATTAGTGAGTTTCTGGCATTGCATTTTCTCTATAGCGGATTATTGTTTTTAGTCACAAGTCAAAAAATACAAAAAGAAACCTTCTGGGTATTGTTCTTATCTTCTAGTCTGTAAGGGGCGACCCTTTTCTCAAGATTGCAGATTTTTTTATAGTGTATTGAATTTTTAAAAGGAAAATCGCCTTTCCCTTGAGGGCTGTACCTTTTTGACTGTCTTGGGATTCGTGCATTAATTAAATGAGGTCTCTTTGGTCAGTTTTGTGATTCAATCTTGGGCGCCAACATACTAGGATCATTATGCATTTTGTTTCATGAAATTTGAGTGAGTCTGGAGAGAGTTGTGAGCAAAATAGTGAGTTACAGGGCTGCTGTTGATGCATGTGAAAAAACAGGACTGTCATAAATCAGATTTGTCAAATTGGTCTTTACAGTGGTTTTTGATCTAAGCTTTATTAACCGGTGAAGAAGATTCAATATATTGTTGCAACTTTATTCAACTCTTGGTTCACGTTCACAGCAAGGCATTTTCTATCATGTTGTAAGCTGAACAGTAGTACTGTTAGCACCTCTCTAATCTTGCTATCATGTTATGTAATTTTTGAAGTAGCATTGTAATTCTTTATATCTCCGTCATATGGTAGCTCCCATTCCGTCTCGGGTTGGAAAGCACATTCTTGACGTCGGGTATTTCAGCATTCTTGCTTATTTCCCTTAATTGCATTGTAATTTCTTTTATCTCCTCCATATGGTCGCCTCATTTCCGTATTGGATTGAGTAGCACATACTTGGTGTTGAGTGTGCTTTCAGTATATTAGATAGGAGGGATCCTCTAACCACATGCTCGTCGTTCGTCGGCGCATTCTTGGTTAGAGTTCTTGCCTAAGCATTTCAATTAAGATCCTCTGACCATATGCTCGCCATCATCGGCGCCATTCTTGGTTAGAGTTCCTTCCAACTCTGTTTCTCCATTCAGATCCTCTGACCAATGCTCACACCTTGCCCACATCGGGATCCTGGTGTACATTCTGGTTAGAGTTGTTTCAGTATCGTTTTGGTTTAAAGCTAACCCTAACGACTGTGTATTGCTCTGCTTATTGCAATTGAAAAATTGAAAAAATTGGCTTGGAATATTTCAAATTGACTTTCAACCCTAGGTGAGTCAACCCTATTGGAGATCTTGCAAATTTCCTTATGACAAGACGGGGTAAAATCTGCCTGAACATCACTTTGGGGAGAAAAACTAAAAATAGTAAATGTACTCAATTATGTAATGTGAAACTTGGATCATCAATTTAAAGCTTAAAACAATCAGAAACAATAGACTTTCGACAAATTTGAGAAGGGTAAGTTGATGTGTACCAGTCACCAAAAACTATTGTTGAGTGTCGTCTTGGGGCAGATTCGCCCTAAGCTGAATGGGTCCTACTACAAGGATCCAAAATCTGTATTCACAGTCCTCTGCTCTTGGATCTGCACTCCTGATTCCTTCGGATCTTACTATTGGAAAGTCAAAATTAAATTCTGCAAGATTCCATGTTTTGACAACTTTGATGACAACTTTGACAATTTTGCAAAATTGCACTTTTGATCAATCTTCAAACCTTCTTCACCTGCAAATCTACACATACAAAGAGAGGGAAAAATTGTTTGTTTTTGGTGAATGGGGGTTTGCCTTGGTCAAACCGTAGCTTGGTAATTAAATATGATGTCCACTTGGAGTTTCAAAATTATCTTTTTGGTTTTCTATTAAAATCTGATTTTTTTTGTTTTTTTGTGCTGCCGTGCGGCAGTGCCGACAATTTTCAAGAATTAAAATAACACAATAGTTGAAAGGAAAATTTGTATGGAAATGTAAACCTAGTAGTTTTTATTTATATTAGAACATAATAAGACAATACCCATAAGCCAAAATGAAATAGTTTGAAACTTGGGTTTTTATACGACAGTCACGACAATCACGACAATTGGATGCAAGGACGACATGCTTCTTCAAGTAGGCCTCCTAAAGGGAAGGATATGCTAGGCATTTATGATCTCTAGGTTTTCACAAAGCACAAGGAGAGAGCATACATGCAAGCTAGCACACCTTGGATAACACACAAAATTTTGATCGAATTGTGATTTATAATCCCTAGGTTCACTGAACGGTGCAAGGGGAGAGCATATGTCAACAAATGATCCCAAACAAAGCGCACAATAGATTGACCCTTTAGAAATTGAAGTGTTCCTAGATTAGTAAGAAAAAAGTCTTTGACTGTGAACTTGCAAAAGATATTTTTGTAGTTTATCATCTTTGTCTTCGACAAATGATATCAAGATGCACAACAAATGATTAGATGCCATAGTGATCAAAAGGAAATAGTTGTTAGCCTAGAGGGGTTTGTAAAGCCCCCAAAGATTTTTTTTTTTTTGGTAAGCTTAACAATGAAGAGAAATGTAAAAAAGTTCACCTAAAGTAGATTGTTTATACCCTATGTAGTTGCTGATGCACAAAGTGGGTCTGCCCACACACAGAATGGATTCTCCCAAAGAGTCATGGATTTGCCCAAGAGCAAAATCACCAACAACAAAGTGGATTTTCCTTTGTGTAAATACCTAGGAGTTGTGCATGGAGCCACCCAAAAGATTGCAAAACTGCCCAAATACTAACTTATCTGCCCAAGTAGTCATGTAGTTGCCTCCGTGTGAACTTGTTTGTAGAATTGCCCAAAAGATCATGTATTTGCCATCGCATAGCCACCCAAAATATCGTGTATCCACCCAAAATATCGCGTATTTGCCCAAGTGTTTGCAAGATCGGCTTTGTGCGAGTGAGAGAGAGCTAACTATGAAGCCGCCCATTTATTTGTGGAACTGCCGAATTGTTTGTGGAACCACCCAAAAGGTAGCACATTTGACTCTCTATGAGTGGGAGAGAGCTAACTATGGAGCTGCTGAAATGCTCACAGAATTGCCCAAAGGTAGTACATTTGCCCAAGTAGAGGCAGATTCACTCATTTGGAACCTAAGAGTGTGAAAATAGCTACAAACACCTAAATTTTGATTTAATGATTTGTGACGTGGGTCACACTTGGCGTGCTAGAAATGTGCGCATAAAAATGTTCTCAATGTGAATGAAATTGCAATAAAATCAAACAAAACACTCAAGATAAGGTGTAGAAAGCTTAAACCAACATAGGATTGGACAAAAATGAACTATGACGAGCCTCCCGTTGAGTAGATTTTCCCAAGAGTAGTAGATCGGATGTGTGCTCACAGAATTTCGGCAACATAACAACGCTCCAATGATAAAATGAGTGAGAGGTCTCTAAAATGGCTAAGTGTTGGATATATAGGTTTTGGGATTTTGGATGGAGGGTCAAGATTGCAAGTTGATGATCAAGGGTGGAGGATGGGTGAGACATCTCACCTCATGGGATGGCGCCATGAAGTGTGATGTGAAGAAGATGGTAACTTTTGAGGGGTCAAGGCCCATGTGACATGGTACCAAGGCCATGCCACATGTCAAAGGGCCATGCGCATGATGTGATGGGCAAGGTTGACCCACTTAATCATGGATTTAGTGTGTGCAACCATTTAGGGGAGATTATGATTAGATTTGGATTTAGTGAAAAGAGGTTGGAGGATGCGACATGTAGAATTTTTTGAGGAAAGGGAGAAGGGATGAGGGTAAATAATTAAATGTAACTATTTACTTTAGGCTAGGGTTTAGGGATAATAGAAGAAATAAATTAGGATGAAGATTGAGATAATTGAATATTAATTAAATAACAGGATATTATTTCATTAATATAGAGGATAGGAATTTGGTCAAATTAGAGGTAAATTGACCAGATGTGTGCAATTTTAGGTGTCTACGCTTAGTATGCCTGACCTTCTGATAAATAAAGCATCTGGGTTGGTATCTTTCCACCTCCACCTTTTGTTTCCAGACCTCTTTATCTGTAAGAAGATTGACAAACTCAGTAATAGGTTTGGATAAATCTAAATTGACACAAATAAACAAATAAGGGCTCAAATGAACTTCTCCAGCATTATCATCTAGATCAATTTTTTTTATTAAGCTTATAAGCTATCCAATATTCTGTCGGAAGGTTATATACCCTTATCCAAATCAGGAATTTTCCCAATCTACCATGAATGGGATCAAAATTAGGCTACCACTCCTGGAGGAACAGATCAGCACCATCTCACATCCATGGGCCTGCCTTCAAAAATGATTATTTAGATTGCTTGTATGGTTAGACCACAAAAACCCCTTTGGGAGGGTCCTAATAGAAAAATCAGCTCCCCAACACTTTTGGATTAAGCCTTCCAATAGTCTAGGTTAGCTAAAATCCAGCAAATCTTGCAGTGGCCCTAACTAGAATTTCAGGGTTTTAGCCCCAATGTCAATGTCTGCCAAATCCAGATTAACCAGTCTCCCCTCTTGGAGAAAGGTTATTGAAGCATTGAAATCTCACAATTGCAATTCCCTAAGGGTTATGAATTGGCTCTGCATGCTGCAGGATTGTAGCCATCTGCATTGTTGAAGGGAACATTTCCCTCAATACAAAGTCTCTGTAGGGGTTCAATCTAAGGATTTTGAACCACAATGATTGACAAAGGAGTTTTGGCATTTCTCCCTAGCACCCAACCAATGCCCTGCTGATGTGTCAAAAACTGCCCCCAATTTTTGTCTTTTCTAACTCCTACTGAATGATCCTTCTCTTTCGCTGACTGCTGCTTGCTTGTGATCATTTTTCATAAGTGAAACAGAATTGTATATCTTATATCAATGTGTTTACAAAAATCACAAATGATAGTAATATCTGCTTTTGAACATGTGAATGATGGATCACAGAGTGTTATCTGAGATATTTATGTAAAAAAGTTGCTACACAATTTTCTCCAAAAACTTGAAAAATTTACTTTAATGGACTGAAAAATAAATGCTGCTAGTAAGAAACAACCTGTTTTTTGTAGCTAAGTTTTTTAAATTCAAGAATATATTATGGCTAATTACAAATTTTAACCACATAAGAGGTTGAACTAAGAAAATTACATAGAACCTAAAAAATGAACTTTAATCTATTATTTGTCCCTTGGTAATTTGTATCATTTAACTCAGATTCTAGAATAATAAAAAAGAATGAAGTAGCTTTGGTTTCCAGATCTTTTCTATCTATAATTGTTTTATGATATATTAATATGCTTTTTTGATAATCTTATATAGTTTGTTGAAAATGCACACTTTGGATGTGTTGTGGGGATGGCATGCAGAACTGAGGCTATGTGTCTGTAATTAAGTTGGTATGGAAGGTTAAGATTTGTAACTAAAACAGTCATATGTGGAATCTTTGCTTGCAAAGCAATTTAAGTCAAGTTATCCTTTTGGTAATTCTGATTGAATTTTTTCCTTGGTAATTTGTATCATCTTCATGGGTTAGCATATACTATCACTTAAATTTTGAATAGCTGGCATAATGTAGTTGATTTAGTTGACAGGTTTGTTGATTGAATGCAACTATTGCAGTGATTTGTTTTCTGATGTCATCATTTTGACCGTAAGTTGCAACATTCAGCTATGTGGTGGATTAACTGATTTATACTTCCTTTGGAGTGCAGCCAAATGCAGAGACGGATGATAATGTCACTGCATTGTTATCAGCAGTAGCTGCCGGTTCACTTGATTGTGTTGAACTTCTTGTGAAGGTACACATGTTTCTTATTTAAAATATTTCTTTTCTTCAAAGTAATTCAGCCAGTCATATCTCTGTCCCCAAAAGTAAAACTATGGAAGTTCTTGGATTTTAAAATTAAAATCAGAACAGGGATTTAAGGTGGGTTAGGGATACTTCATCTTAGCTTTTAAGCTTTCTTACTTGGGATGTCAAATTGAAGTAAGTTGTCAAGACGTGTGGTGGTTGTGATAATTTATTAATTACTAAAATACTTGAAAGAAACAACAAAGAATAATTTCTGTTTTAGGTGGTACAATTTCTTTCAGCATGTGGGCATGCATCAACCTTATAATATGTTGAATCTAGTGAAACTGTTATGGCTATGATAAATGCTTTGAGAAGTAAAACAAATTGTCCCACGTTGATTAAGTTTCTGGTATGACTGTTGTTGCTTGAGCATTCTTAATCACTTAAGTGATCAATTTGGTATTGAGACTTATGCAATTGGTCATTGTAATTTTTTTTGAGAGATTTGTCTGTTTACTAATTCATTTTTTGTTTCTATTTTTTATTTTATGCCATGCATCTGTTGAAATTAAAATTTTTAGTATATGAGAAATATTACTGATTCTAGATTTCCTATTTTGGTTACTTATATGTTTATTTTACTGTTCATGTTGACGGTTGTGCAGAGAGGTGCCAATGCCAATGTTACTGCAGGTGGAGCCACACCCTTGCATATTGCAGCAGACAATGGAAATGAAAAAATGATAACCTGCTTGCTTGAGGCTGGGGCCGATGCAAATGCTAGAGATGATGTAATATTCTTTGCTAGACTAAAATGTTTTCAAATATTCTGGTTTTTTTAAGTAGTGCTGGGTGCAATATACAATGAATATAAAATGGGAAAATTTTTATTTTATAATTTACTTGGAATCCATCTGTTTAATATTCCTTTTGTTTAGACGTGGAAGAGCTGAGTACAAAAAGAAAAATAGTAAGAGTTGTCAAAGGACTCAAGCACATACGCTGTTATATACAATAAAGAAAGAATAAGGACATGAAAATGAGTTTTTTGCATTTATCTTTATTAGATGTGGTTATTGGCTCATTGATTTGAAACTGGGTTTTTACCATTTCCCTCGACTGAATTAAAAATGAGGAACACATAATTAGATCCAATTACTTTGAACTCTTTACTGAGACTGATGCTCAAAGGAGCAACTTACTGTCTCTTTTTCTCAGCTACATACTGAGTATTATAACACTTTGGTCCTTATCATAATAAGTAACTAATGAAAATATACATCTAAAAGGACTTCAGAATTGCTGTTTTCTCATTGAAGCTAATAAGGACCCTATATCTTATTGATTCTCAGCTCAAATTTATTAGTTTCAACTTTTTTTATAAATAATCAAACTAGGTCTGAAAAAATATAGAGCTTTTGGAAAAAACTCTGTAATTATTTTTTGGGTCACGATTTGGATTGTACTCTTACCATTAGGATGAAAATTGTGAAAATAGCTCAATATAAGGAACAGCCAATGCCAGGGGAACCCTCCTATAGAAAAATCAGAAGGAAAAAATTTAAATGCACGATCTTATTCAAAACTTAAAGCTACCTACCGAGCAATTATAAATGCTATCTTAATATGTCTATAACCTGAAAATCAAAACTACAAATTACCGGGTTTGCCGTATTCATTTTACGTGCCTGCTCCAGGAGCATCTAGATTAGACAATGAAATTCTGTTAAAAATGTCTAAACTTCCTCAGTGTCAAGTTTAGACAATGAAATTTTGTTAAAAATGTTGGATCTAGGATGAGCATGGGATAGTCTGATTTCAGATCTGCCAAGGATGTTATTTACCAAAATATAGGATCTAGTACGAAAGGGTATTCATCTTACCTAGATATTATTTGTTAATAGGATTGAACAAGAGTACACTCCATTGAATTGATACTTATACTTTTAGAGAAGCATTGGGTAGGTCTCCACTTGCAGGTTACAAATGAACCTTCAATCAATTAGGGTTTTATTGCTTTGTGACTTTCATATTATGTACCTTTTTGTTAGCATTTCACTCTTCTTCAAACATGGAGTAGGCTAGTGATCTCTTATGTACTTATGTTGCCCAAGACTCCAATGTCATTGATCATCCCTTCTGTACTTGAGGATCCAAAACATGTAATTGATTGCACCTTATTGGTAAGTTATCATTGATTGTTTATACTAGGTTTTATGAAGTGTGGTTTTTGTATTCTACTGTTTTGAATTGCATGCTTAATAATGTACAGTGCGCTCTTCCAAAATAATTTATTGGTATATTGCAGGAAGATACAACACCTATTCTTGTTGCTGCTAGCAAGGGAAATCGTGTAGCTGTAGAAATTCTTTTTCCTGTAACATCTCCCAACCCAGCCATACCAGAGTGGACTGTTGATGGACTTCTCTCATATGCACAACGTGAAACTACAAAGCAACAGGTCCTTTCCACTATTGTAATCTAATTTAAGTATTTTCTAACTTACAAGAATATCAAGTCTATGTTTATGGGTTTCCTTATTATAAGTTCTCTGATTGCTCTGGATTTAGGTATTTGTAACTTCTGAATTTTCTTTTCGATTTTGATGCAGGAGCTCCATGAAGGATTTGATCAAGAGTCAAAAAAGGCTAGAGAACCAAAAACAAAAGCTGCAGAGGTTCTCTCTTTAACTGCATAAGATACATCTTTTTAAACGGCAGGGGAAACTCACAATCCATACATAAAGGAACATAACTGACAAGATAGAGTTGTCAAGTTGATTCCAAGTTGGACCAGACTTGGCACCAAAACTCAGCAAAAGACTCAATAGTTTCAAAAATCATAACCATAGGAAGTTTCTTAGAGTAATTCAACTTCATAAATACTCAAAGGAAAACAAATCCTTTCCAACACATGTACAAACTGGCAGAAGGTAATTCACTTACACAATTTTACACTATGAAGAAAATATTTGTCAAGTTGATTCCAAGTTGGACCAGACTTGGCACCAAAACTCAGCAAAAGACTCAATAGTTTCAAAAATCATAACCATAGGAAGTTTCTTAGAGTAATTCAACTTCATAAATACTCAAAGAAAAACAAATCCTTTCCAACACATGTACAAACTGGCAGAAGGTAATTCACTTACACAATTTTACGCTATGAAGAAAATATTTGAGTTTAAATAGAAACTCCAAGAATATTATAAAGATTTCATAGTCAATGATTTATGACATTTGTGTCTGAAGAAACATAAAGGACACAAATCAACATCCAAGAGAGGAGCCATTGGGAGGAACAAAACTCAACAAGTTCCTCATGAGCATCAAATATGTCCTAGAAATAAAAATCTGTGAAACCTTAATACACAGGTCTAAACTATTGTCAACAGTTGAAATTCCCTCATGAAGTTCTATCAGTAATGATAATAGATCTGTCCCCCACCCTTAAATTAATTGTTTTCAGTTGGAATATTTTGCTTTTTGGTTCTATGCCTAGCCGATTTAATGTATGTAAAGTGTTGTGAAGTTTAAATATGTGATGCGAATGAAAAGGGGAGTTATTATAGGTCCATGCCGACCTATATTGCATATGTTTGGGTGCGAAGGCAATTTTGGTTTGAATTGGGTCCCGACTAAGCACGTTTTGTATGATTTGAGGCTACATCTAATTAGGCCGACCTAATTGACGTTTGCGATGGAGTTTGGTACATATACAAGGTTGATTTGAGTTTGAGGAGAGAATATATATGTGTACATGATCCGAAATACAAGCTATGATGCAAAATTTTGTAGAATTGTGCGAATAAGTTGTGAGTGTTGAGAAAAGGTGTGCGAATACAAAGCAGAGCGGAGCCTTGTAATTTGAGTTGAGTAGAATGTATTAAAGTCTGTGTTATGAGTTTCAAAGGAATTGAATCCAACATATGTTAGATGCATTTCTCTCAGTTCAAATTCTGGTTGTGAAGCCACCACTTTTTTTCTTTTCTCTGTGAACAGTGAGTTCACTTGGATAGTGAGTCCACTTGGCAGTGAGCCTTTCTATAATATCTTATAACTGGTTATAACATATTGTGAGTTAATCCTCACTGTGGTTTTTCCACATAAAAATTCTAGTGTTCATGTGTTGTGTGTTATGGGTTCATGCTTTCATTCCTTATAATTGTTAAGTATGCTTTGGAAATTTGATGGTTTAATAGAATACTGATTCACCCCCCCCTGTCTTAGTATTCCGAGTGTTCAATAATTGGTATCAGAGCTTGGTTCCTTGGAAGAAGCTTGACCGCTTTGGGAAGATTTTGGTAGTTGAACACATGGCTCCGGAAGTGAATCCTACTATTGGATATACAAAAGAAGATTGCATGTTTGAAAAAGATGGAGAACTCAAAGTTGCTCTTGAAGACCTTGACAAAATTGGAGTTGAAAATAGAGATCTGAAGGAAAATATTAAAGAAGCAAATGACTACATCAAAAATTTGAGAGAGCAAATTAAGAAGTTCAGAGAAAGATATAAGGAGGTCAATGAACAATTGAAACAAGCAAATGAGATCACCAGACTAAAAGTGCAAGTGGAAGAAAAGAAAAGAATTGAGGAATGTTTGAATGTAATGGTAAAAAACAAGACTGATGAATGCACAAGGCTTGAACAAGAAGTGGTAAATTTGAGAATAGATCTAGAGAAAGCAAGAATTCATAAGGACAAATTCAAGACAAGTTCTACAATGCTTGATGAGTTAATTGCAGGTCAGAAATCATTTAAAGACAAAGGTGGTTTGGGACTTGAAAAAGGAGAAAGCTCAAAAGTAGATTAGACACCTAATGCAAAGAAGATCAGTGGACCAGAGAAGACTGAAAACAAGAACAATGGCAAGTTTTGAAATCAAAAAACAATGCTAGAAGACCCCCCAACAGACAACCAAATGCTCAAAGGTACCCATCTTTCAATGGTATTTATTATCTTTGCAATAGATTTGGACATAGAGCAATGGAATGTAGAAACAAAATGAATTAGAATGTTCCATCTTTTACTGGTCAATGCTTTACATGCAAAAAGTTTGGGCATAGAGCAAATGAATGTAGAAGTCAAATGATGAATGCATATAATAGTGGTAGAATGATTCAATTTTTTCATGGTTATTGCTACACATGCTATGGATTTGGATACAAGGCTAATCAATGTAGATTCAAAATAATGAAAGGAATAATGCTCAGAGAAATGTCATATGCAACAATTGCAATAGACCTAGACATATTATTAGATTTTGCAGGAGCAAAAATATGAGGAAGGACAGTCCGATAAAGAGAAATGAACTAGCTAAAAAGATTGATCCAATTGAAGTAAAGAAGGAAATGGAAAAGATTTGGAGAAAGAAGAGCCTAAAAACAAAGAAGAATTAGAGACTAAAGATGAATCTGTACCACCCTCTAGTGCATATAATTCCTCTGGGAATTGAACCTAGGCATTGGCTTAAGGGGAGCAATAACAAAAAATCACATAACACCCTACCGGTACGAGGTGTCATGGCTTGACACGAAGATATGAGATGGAGATGGATAGAATGGATCTTTTGGAGAAGATTCTGGAAGAAAATATGCAATTGCAGAGCAATTTATGGTCTACTGTTGTACAAATAAGGTTTTACCAACTTTATTATTTGGCACATTAAATATGAGTTAGGGAAGAATCAAAAAGATTATATACCTATGCTTTGTTGATTTCATTCACCTTTATGCATTTGGAGCAAGAAGAGCGAATTCAAGAGTTCGAAGGCGATCTGTGAAGCAGAGCATCCAAACCCTAATTCCTGTTGAGGAAGAAAAAGGTATTTACTGTTGTCTAAAGCTAAGATAGAATTTGTTTTTTTGAAGCATTTGAATTCAATAGAAATGGCAACACCTACAATAGTGAATGTGAGTGAGAAACCCCAACCAAAATTTAAGAAATGCCCCATAAAAGTGTTTGAGAATGACCCGCTCAGAGCTTTTTCGAGTATTCCATACAAGGTTTTGCCTATAGAGGATGTTAGGGCATACATCCACAACAAAATGGAAGAGTATAACCATACAAAACTTACAGACCTATGGACAGGCCAATTGACTGAAGATGATTTCAACATCAAACCTGAGTATGAAAACCTAGTGAAGAAGAAACTGGATGTTTGGCAGTGGTTTCCATGCTTCGCCTATGATGATGAACTTAAGTATGTGAGAATGACACTAAGCAGAGTGCATGACAAATTTTTATGGACTGATATGCTTGGCTTGATAGCTAAGGAAGTCATAAGGGATATTACTGGACTTTGTGACACCAGAACTGTACCTGTGTTGAAATCTGTAAAGAACAAGGATGTGATGGAATTAACTGGAGCCACATTTGATCAAAGGGCTCTCACTGTGAACACCATACAAAATCCAACTATGGTCATAGGATATAAGATATGCAACTATGGTCATAGGATATAAGATATACTACACCAACAAAGATAATTTTGTGTCTGCCACAACAATTCATGTAGCCCATGAAATGGTGGAAAAGGGAAAGGACTATGATTTGTGCAAGTTGCTCCAGAAACAACTTTTTGACAACTTGAAGCAAACTGAAGATAAGAAATACCCCTTCAAATTTGGTTCTTTGGTAGTTTGTTTGTTGTTCTATTTTTTGAGGGAGCTTCCAGGAAGAAGCAATATTATATGGAGTAAAAGCAAGCCTGTATCCCATCAAATCTTTGATCATCTACATAACATTGGTGATATGAAAGCTCAAGATGAGGCACTTATTGCCTTCTTTGCAGTATTTTAGAAGAAAACGCATGAACGGGAGAGGATCCCAGTGTATGGTGGAAAAATATCGAGATGATATCACATTTTTGGTTAAAACTGATGAATGCATTATTGAAGTTGTGGAACTCAAAACTATCTAGATTCAACCACATGGATATGAGATCAATGAAAATGAAGTAGATGGTTATGTTGGTATATTATTTAACACTCCTAAGGACCCTACTCAAGAAAGACATGGAACATATGAGGAGAAATCCATGAAAGTGCATATGGAGCTGAAAGAGCCTGAAATAAAAAGAAAGGTAACAAGAGTATTAAATGACCATCTCAAGTTCAAGGGATTTACAAAGGATCAGATACATGTATTAAGAGCAAAAGCAGAGGGAGAAACAAGCACAACAAGTGGGTCCCCCGGACCTAGAATATCTTGAAGAACTGCTTCCACCATTCCCCCTAGTATTCAATAGCCCTTTGGATCAGTTTCTACCTCCAGCAGAACAAAGAGAACGGAGACTAGTGCTCCGATAATAGAAGAACATCAGTAGGAATAGGCCACAAGGCTTGGAAAGAGAAAATAAATTATTTCGATAACCTCTATTGCCACTACATCAAAAAGAAAGAAAGAGAAAGCTAAAAGAGAAAAGGACATGAGTGTACAGTTTGAAGAAGAAGAGGAAGAGGATGAAGATTCTCCGTTGAATCCAAAAACTAGTAGCGATGTTTCAAAGAAACGAAGAATAGATATTTTTGATACTTCAGATGAAGAAATTGAGAAGGAAAAGGAAGCCTTTCAGATACACATGCGTAAGCTGTTGAAGGAAGAAAAGGAAAGTAGTGTTGGAAATATTGTCATTGATGTCAAAGGCACTTAGTCTAGATTATTGGAAGTGGTCATTGATGTCAAAGATGCATAAACATGTTGTCAATAAGACGAAGAAGATAGTCATAAACAAGAAGATATCACTTATGAGAACATTCAAAGGGTCTTAAGTGATATTGGAGCAGATGTTATAAACAGTTATAAAAGAGAATATATAAGTGTAAGCTGGATCAGATTCATGCAAAATCTGGAAGAAGAAGCAACATGTTAGTGAGGTGAGGTTTCAGACATGAACAAATTTAGAATGCAAATCTGAAGGTGGAGTTTCAGATATGAACAGATATAAGTATGCAGATCCAAGAAAGAAAAGCAGAGAATATATTATGCAAAACAGCAATTAATATAATATGCAGCTATAAGACAAAAGCAAATAAAACAAGAGTTGCTGATTTCTTAATAAGCCAAAATTGTCTTATTCAAAAAATATAGGAGGTGATATGATTTTTAGTTAAGTGACTTGTCACTAAAGACAAAACAAAAAAAACAGCAACTATAATCCAAAAAGCAATGATGGTAAAAGAAAGAATAAAAAATAAAGAGAAAGCAATATGAAGACAAGATTAAGAAAGAGACAAAATTCAGAAAAGACAAAATAAGAAAAAGTCAAAAGCAAAAACTATTACATGAAAGGATACGTCCTTTTTTCTTGAAGAGGTGCAATCTGTTTCTAAGTAGGATTCTTCAGAATAAAACAAAGTATTAATAAGAAGCGGTTAGAGTTGAATAAAACAAAAATTAAAAAAGACAAGATTTGTCTTATATAAAGAGAGGGCCACGATTAGTATAAAGGCAGCATGGGCAGTGATTCATAAATGTAAGATAGTTATTCAATAATGACAACAATTAAGACTTATTAAAGGCATCGGTTATGCAAGTAGTGGTTATGTTATTAAGGTTGAAGGTTTGTTAACAAAAGGTGATGACTTTCTAAAGAGTCATGTCTATTCTAAGCAATTGCCTCTCTTGGCAAGATATAAAGGGAGTTTTTGAATAAATGTTTTTAGGGTGTGTGTGTGAAAAAGGAAATATCATATGAACACAATCAGACCTTAAGAATACATCTGAAAATGTTGTGTAGTAGATTCAAAAGGAGTTTATGAGCAAATTGCTGGAGTAAATTGTATCAGACTCATGAAGGAGGAGAACAAATAGAAGACAGATTTATGAAGTCTCTATGAGCATAATTTTGGAGACTTTATGAGGTTTTGAGCAGACTTGTAACGCATGTTTATGAATAGAATCATAGCAGATTTATGAGGAAAGTTGAAGCAGATTTGTGAAGGAATTTAAGAGCAGATTTATGACAGTATCTGAAGCAAAGTTGTGAAGAAGATTGAAATAAAAGGACACATACAGATCTGTGATATAGAAGAGAAGTTCATGCATACATAGAAGAAGATTGTGCAGAGGTAAAGGGGAAGATATATGCAGATATAGGAGTAGGATTATGTAGTGTTGATGCTGAGATAGAGAAGAAGATCTTGCAGTTATAGAGGAGGTTGGGAAGATACAAAGGATAGATCTATGCAGAAATAAAGAAGAAATCTATGCAGAGATAAGGAGAAGATTGTGTGAATGATAGAGAAGAGCAGAAATAATAAGGAAGAGTTTGTGTGAGCATTAAAGAAGAATATGTTGGTATAAAGAAGAAGATCTAGAAGAGATAGAAAAGAAGAATAGGGCAGATTTTGAGGAGCCTTATAGAAAACTTTTGAGGAGAAGTTGTCCATATGATATATGTGTAGAAAACAGATCTTTATAGCAGACTTGGTGCAAGTTTAAGAAACATATTTGAGCAGAATCGTCCATCATCCGTTGAAGAAGCATCATTGAAGGTGGAATATTATTTTTGAAGTTATTATCTTTTGCTAAGTTGGTGCTTGGCAAGTGGGGGTTGGTGCCTCCAGTAGGTTGGTGCCTACGAACTATGGGGGTTGATGCCTCCAGTAGGTTGGTGCCTACAAATTGAGGGAGTTGGTGCTTCTTGTAGGTTGGTGCCTACGAAACAAGTTAGAGGTTGGTGCCTACAATCATTGTAATTCACATAAATATATAAAGTACATTATTTGTATCATGGTTTTCTCTCATAAGGGTTTCCATGTAAAATCTTGGTGTTAACTTGTTCTAATTGTTATATTATTGCATAGTTGCCATTGTGATTGATAAAGTTTGAAATTGGTTTAAGTTACTTTATACTAATTCACCCCCCCCCTTCGTATAACTGTGTGCTCATCAAGCATATATTGTTGAACCAAAGAAGAAAAAGAAGACATCTTCGGAAAGATTGCTTAGTCCAATTAAGTTGGAGTCATTGTTCAAAGGTATGTTGCATCATGAGATGTTGGAAGAAACAACTTCTTTATACAAAAAGGAAAATGAGGAGAACAGAGCCACTATAATAGAAGCAATCATCAAATTCATTGTCACAATTGAAGTTGATATGTAGAACATTAGGAAGAAAGTTCCTAATGATGCGTGGAAACTCTTAATGGAAAGAAGGAAAGAGGCCAACAAAAGGGAAGAGAAGCTCATATTAGATGCTATGGAGAAAATTGGATTCTCCCTATTTAATGCTGACAAGGCCACATTGGTCCAAGTTCTTACCGAAGAATTTAGAACAAAACGAAGGGTCACACTTCTAATGGGAAGAGATTAGGATCAATTTGAGAAAATGCAAAAGGAAACAGAAGAAAAGATTATTGATATTGCACAAAAGTATGGCATGATTCCCATTGCCTCTACCAGCAAGGACCAAGTTTCAGAAAATGAAAACATAGGAGCTACTAATATAGAAGAAAATCTAGATAATATTCCTCTGGATATAGATGAACCAATGCAAGAAAATGCTGAAGTTGAGAGTGTTGTTGTGATTGAAGAGGAAATCACAAAGGATGACACTCCCACTCCTCTGGTAATTCAGGAGACTGCAGATCAAGGCAACCTGGAGACATCTGTTTCTTTGGTAGATACAAAATAGAACATAGGTGAAGGTGAAAAGCATGATATAGTCAATGAGCAAAGGCATGAGGATGAAGAAAATCAGGAAAGAGAGAACGATGGTGAGAAGGAAGGAGATAAAAATAATGAGCAAGAAAAGAAGGACAAGGATGAAGGAGATGCAGACAAGGATAACGACAAGATCTCTGGTGAAGAAGAAAAGACAAAAGAAGAAGAAGTTCCTGATATCAGAAAGAATGAAGAAGCAAAAATATTTGAGGATTTACCTAAGTCCTCTGGTGAATCCTCCTTTGATAATCCTTTAGAAGGTTTGTTGTCTAAATAGTTAAAGTTTCAACTTGTTGTTTCTTCTCAGTTATTGTAATTTCCCATGCAGCAGCTAAGTGATGTGTTTAGTGCTTCAAAAAGAAAAGAAATCATTGAAACATATCAAAAGAGCAGTGAATGAATAGATGAAGTTGTAATGGCATTACAGGAGATCATACTAGGAACTAATGTTGACGCATCTTTGCTTGCTGTGGAAAATTTCAAATTTCTGTTTGATTCCTTTAAGGAATATGCCTCCGGATTGAAAGGACAAGTGGAAACAGAGGTTGTGACAAGGCTTATAGAGAAGAAGCTGATGGATATCACCGAGAAATGTGCATTTGCACATACCAAAGTTGATGAATGCTTGAAGTAAGTACTAGCCTGCAAGGATGGTGCAAAAACATTGTTTTTATATTGCATGAAGTGGCCGAATGCCACACAAGGGATAAAAGATGAAATGAACTTGATTGAGTCCCAGATAGCTAATGCATCAAAATTCTATGATCCAGCATTGTACATAGATGATAAGACCTAGACTGCTATAGTGGACTTGCATGACAAATTCTTCACTTTGTAGAGCCAGAAGGAAGAAATTATCAAGCAGCTTGCGAAGCTAAGGGACTTGGTAAAAACAAAACACATACCTATCTCAAGTACCCTTGCCAGTATTGACAAAATCTCAGAGTTAAATCTTACCCCTGGTACTTTGGAAGGAGAAGAAACATTGATAGAGCTTGAGTCTCTACATAGAATGCTTGCAGCAGTGAAGAAGAGCTGGGAAGAAGGAAAATCTGCTCGACAAGCTATTCTTTAGAAGCTTTAGGGGTCAACATCTCCGGGTTGATCATTTCTATCTCTATACGCTTTTTGAGTTTTTTTTTTTATGTTTTGAGATTTTGTTGTACATATGTGGATGTATTGGGAATTTTTGGTTAGCTTCCTAAGGGGAAGCTAGTTTAGTTTGTACATATTATTGAGGGAAGAACCTTTTGCCCTTGATGTCAAAGGGAGAGAGATAATTATGGAGAGATGTTTTGTTTTGACACATGTTGCCATCAATGACAAAGGGGGAGATTGTTGAAAGAATGAAGAAGGTTGTCATTGATGTCAACACTACATGATGGATGTCAAAATAGTATGAAGGATGTTTATTTTGCAAAGGGGTTTTTGCTAAGTGTCTACACCGACAGTTTCAACACATAGTGCCCTTTTGGTAATTTGGTTCGCATTTGTTCACCCATACAGATCTACTTGTGCGATTCTAATATGTTGTTCATGGATATCCCTAGCATCTTAGTTCAGAATTTCAGTTGATTTGGATAAGTGGTTCAAAAGTTGCAAGTAACAGAAGATCGACAGATATGGTTTACACAGTTTTTTGTGTATCGGCTACAACCTAACTGCTCCGCATTCCTCTGTGGATTTGAGTTAGTCTTTGTGGTTTTGGGAGAATGTTAACAGGTGTCAATGCATTATATTTTTCGGTTGGCGTGACATTTTGTGGTCAATGTAGTCTATGGTGATGATTGGTTAGAGTATTTTTCTTTTTGGTTCTATGCTTGGCCGACTTAATGTATGTAAAGTGTTCTGAAGTTTAAATATGTGATGCGAATGAAAAAGGGAGTTATTATAGGTCCATGCCATCCTATATTGTATATGTTTGGGCGCAAAGGCAATTTTGGTTTGAATTGGGTGCTGACTAAGAACGTTTTGTATGAGTTGATGATGCAAAGGACAAAATGCCTCTCAAAACACAAACTTATTGGCAAGACTCTGCCTTAAATCAACAATACAGTGAATCACAATTGCAACAAACATTAATTTTATTAATTCAATTACAAGTTGCAATCAGTTGGCCTTTCGTGGCCTCAATCCTCTTAGGACAATCAAACTGCCCCTGCTTTGCTCGGGATTAGCAAACTCCACTCCAATTTTTCCTTCACACTGACACTCTCCAAGTTAACCACACAATTCAAGCAACATAGTCATGCTACTCTGAATGCCATGATCTAAAGCTACCTACGACCTCCTTCTAAACTGCATACATTGTAATTCTTATATGAAATTAGATATTTACCTTGGTTCCATATTACATCCAATGCAGCTCATCGTCTCTTCCTCTGAATCTCCCTCAACTACACAACCTTCTAAGCTTTGAGCATTTTAATTATGTATTTCCAAAAACTGCTGCTTATACACAACCCCTTCACAATATTGTACGCACTCCTTCCTTCTACATGTTGCCCCTCTGTTCTTTCCAGTGTAATGGCTCTATTCTTTACAATTTGCCCTCCTCGATTCACAATTTAATCACTAATGATCTGCTTATGTACAACACACAACACCTTATCTTTTCCTTGTGCACCTCTTTCCCAATTTGTGTGCTTTCAAACTCTTCAGCGCAACCCCCTTCTAGTTTTCTTCTCATAGCCTCCTTTCTATTATGTTGCTTCCTCTCTTATTTTTGTGTAAATTGGACTTTTCCACTTCATATTGAATCTCCTTGTTCCAAGGCGTCGATCCCTCTTCACATTATTACACTCAGAGGCGTATTACAATGGCATCCACCAAAAAGCAATGTGTAAGGAAAAACTCTTCAGCTAGAAATTGACGTTCAAATGACATGCAAATCCATATCCACTCTTAAATCTTATCTTCTTATCTTTTGAAAAGAAAACACAGTCATTATTGTTAACTTTCCTATGTAAATGATTTTATAATTGTTTTTAAATGCATTTTTAAGTTTCATTTTAGAAATAGAAGTGGACCAGTCTGACCAGTTTGTTTTTAAAGCTATTTTAAAGCTGTTATTTTTAGTATTATTTTTAGTTTTAAAGAGCGTGAGAATTCTTTGTGGTATACTTAGTAAACTTTCGAGACTTGCCAAAAATCAATACGACTCAAGGTTTAAACCACAACTTCCCATATGATCATCAACTTCGTACAAGTATCAAATTTTATCTTTCATCACTTCAATCTATTTACATGTTGATTGAATCTATCTTTGATATTTTGGTTAATAGTAAAGGAGTGACATTGTGGTCAATGGATATTGCCATTGTTACTTAGTTCCAACTGGGCCAGATAATCCATGCAAATTTGAGATGCTGATATCACGTACCAAGGATTTCAGAGGAGAGTATATGGAAGCTGTAATGGTGACAAATAGTTGCGAACACTACCTAGTATATGTGGTTGTAATCAACTGTTCGGTGAGTTATGGAGCAAGAGTGAATTGCAAGGTGAAGAATGGGAATCCATTGAATGCATTAGAACAGTGGACCATGCAATACAAGGGTCCTGTTGTGACCTATTTCACACATCGCCCCATTGCGAATGGGGACCCTCGCAGGTTTGCTCTTAGGGTTTAGCTTTGAGTAGCAATTTCATAGTCTCTGATGTTTTGGAAATTTTATGTCAAAGTCTGGAGTCATCACCCGAGCCAAGTTGGGAATTTGGGCCTGAAACTGAACGTAAACGTCATAGAAGTGCTTAGAAGACCCAGTAGACGAGGATCGCTTGTGCTTTCGCTCAATTCTGACACTTCCTATTTTTTAGGGATTCTGCTTTTTTGCTTTTTTGCTTTTTTCGTTTTTGGCATTTCTGGACCAATCTGGAATTTACTATTTTTAGAAAGTTGCTTTTTGGTTTTTTCTATTTTTGGTAAGTTTCTATTTTTAGAAAGTGCTAGGTCTCGCAGGCAGTGGAGTCGAAAGTTTCCACTTTTGGAATTGAAAAGCAGGCAAAAATCAAGCAGAAGTCTTAGAAAATCGAAAAAATCATGAGAAAAGCGCATGCAAAGATGAGAAAAGCGCATGCAAAAGCTGAAAAAATCAATTGAAAAATCTCGCCTTCAAGAGAAAATCATTTAAAAAATCAGTAAAAAGCAAGCAAATTGTGATGAAATTCGCCTAGGGCTGGATAAGTGCGCCCATAAGAAAGTCTAGTTGAATCTTCGAAAAGTCCACTTGAAAAATCCATTCATCAAAGAGAAATCTTGGAAAATCCATTTGAAATTCGTCTATTTGAGAGATCTTGCCAAAATCCGCCTTGTATAAGGAAATCTAGTTGGATAATTCAAAATTCCAGTTGGAAAATGATGAAAATTGACTAAGGCAAGTAAAAATTCGAATTGGACTTCAAAGATTTCAAGATAAAGTGAAATTCCAGTTAGAAAGATGAAAGTTCCAGTTGAAGGTCGAATTTTTCAAGGAGAGAATCGAAATTTTTTCTAAGGCAAGAGTTACCTTGGTAGAAGGAAAACAAATCCAGTTGAAAAGTGGATTAGTCCACTTAAAGGTTGAATTTTCCTAAAGGTAAAAATAGAATAAAATAACTTAAAGTTTTATTTTAAAATAAAACTTAGTTGTCAAGCCAAAAAGAGACGCCTTGGAGAAAGAAAAGAAGATAAGATTGCTTTTTTCGTTTTAAAGCAAAAGCACCCAAATTAAGGAAGAGATCGACCCTAGCTAAAAAGGAAACTTTTTATTATAAAAGAAATGCTTGTAAGTTTTATTTTTTCATTATTCATAGGCAAACTTTTTTTAGAAAGGCGTCCTTCCTATTTTCTTCTTGAGCTGCAAGTCGCATTAATTCCAGAGCACAAGGTTGGACTTTTTCCTTCCATTTTCAGATTTCTCGATCAACTACAGAGTCATAGCTGGCGAATTTACAGAGAGAAGGAATTTTTTGTGTTGTTCTGCACAAAAACTTCGCTTTTTTTTCAGTTCTTAAAGTCTAGTAAATTAATTTTAAAAAAAAAATTCCTTGAAAGTTCTTTTAAAAGGATAAAGGCTGAAAAAGAATTTATTTTATTGAAGTTTATTCTCCAACCAGCCTAGGCAAACGAGTTCTGAAATTTTTTAAATTAATTTATTTAACTCTCCAGCCATAAAATCGCCCTTTTTTACAAAATTTGTGAAATATTCTAACTTCAAGCTTCGTATAGGCACAATGTCTACTTCAAAGAACGTAGGAGGTGGAGTCAGAAAAGCTCAAGTAAAGGAAGTCCTCAAGGAATTTTATCCAGAATCTCAATTGTCCTCGAAATGGAAAAAGGTAGCAGATACCAACTTTGAACAGTTCAACGTGATTCAACACAAGAAAAGGATGTTTGGTACTTAGCACGAAATGCCCACACCTATTGCAACTAACATCGTCAAGTCTGGATTTCATCAAGCAGCAGGATTTCCACCTGCAGTTCAGTGCAGTGAGCTAATGGTTGAGTGTGCCAGAAGATACAATCCATAGACAAGATCCATTAGAACACCTAATGGGATCACTTTGGCATACTTCACGGAGGATTCAGTTAGAGAGGTATTTGGTATTCCTCATCGTCAAAAAATGTTGAACAGGACTCAAAAGGAATCACAGGCCATGTTTGATCAAGCCAAAGAATCCTGTATGGACATAGTCAATTCTCTATGAGTTCCTGCGTAGTTTATATCCTGGCACGGTTTACTAAGTATAGAGGACTGATTTGCAAAGGGGAAGTTGGACTTCGAAAAGATCAGCTCAAGGCATATGATTGTTACCCGCAGCTCTAGTTGCATTACAAGGACAATTTTAAGATAACCAATGACGCCTTCCTTATGTATATCACGCGAGTGCTTCAAGGAACAGTTCAAAAGAGGCTATCTAAGGAGGCTATGGTGATGCTTGATAAATTCGGATCTTGGTTCATCCAGTTTCTGACCTTTACATACATAAGAGTTCATGGATTCTCAGATGCTCCGCATAGACTTCCTCGGTATCCAACTGACAAGATTGTTATGCTTGAAGTTGCAAGGCAATTGGCATGTATAGATTCTATTCAGGGGAAAAAGAACAAACAAGGAGTGGATTTTCCTATTGCAATTGGGAAAATGCTAGAAGTCTGCCCCTCATTACAATCAGCCAAGGCAGCAAAGTTAGAGTTGCAATTTTATAAGTTCGGCATTTATAATCCAAGGTCTGATTATGATCCATACCTGAGAGTTCACAGGAAGAAGTCCCTTCATGTTATGCAGATTGAAGATTATTGGTCTAACTTGGTGGACGAATATGGAGTCAAGAAGAAGATTTGGTCTAGAATTCCAATTGAACTTATAAAAAGGTGTGACTTATTCCCTATACCTGACCAGGTAAAAGACAACGGGGACTACATGCATCCTCAATTTGAACGGGAAAGAGATAAGCCTATCTTGTTGCCTAACTGGACACAACCTGAGTTGACCGATTTGGACATATTGATGAAGGATATTATAACTTATTCTAGGGAGTGGGCAGATAATCAGATCAACAGATTGAGAAAAGGAGGAGTTACTCTTACCTATGCCACATTGAGCAATAAGGAAAGCCGGGAGGAAGCAGTTGGGGAAAGTCTTGATGAACTTTCATGTCCTAGCAAGAGAAAGGTAGTGAGTAAAGACCTTCACACAGAGGAAAAAGAAGCAGTTGATAGAGAATTGGAGAGTAAGAAGCAAAAAGTGAGTGAAATTCCATCATCTTCAAGTACTTTATCTATTGGAGTAATGGAAAAGGTGCCCATTGCTGAGATCGAACAAAGCCATGAGCAAGAGGTCGAGTTTCAAGAGTTAGAACAGTTGGATTCTCTCCAAGAGCAAACCCTCACTGAGTGTTTGGAAGAAGGTGATACGCTGATGATTGAAGGCATGGGAGATACTGAGGTCCTTGAAAACAATGAAGAGTTGGGAGATGAAGTAATTTATGCTTTGAAATGAATTAATGATGATATTCAATTAGAGGATGGGATGGAATTATCCACTATCCCAGCTTGGTTGACCGAAAGTTTGATGAAGAAGTCCAGACCACTAGATGAAGTTTAACCAGTTGAAAGCATGCAAGACTTCCTAGAGAGGATTGGCAAAGCTAAAACGCCAAAGAAGCCTAAAAAGTACTCTCAAATTACCAGGAATGATGCAGGATCCCGAATCTTACAAGTTGCAGTCCCAAAAATTGACAAGGCAAGAGATCAGATTACTCCTATGGATTATGATGTTACAACTTTGGACATTGGGCCAACCACGATAGAACAAGATTTCCATGAGCGAGCAGACACTTCCAAGGCCATCAAGGAGAAATTCGACAAAACAGAGGAGAAGAAGGAAAGGCTAGAGTTAGAAAATCTAAGGCTAATGGAGTTCATTCAGCAGCTAACAGCCCCTTTGCGCCAAGAAAGTGAAGCTTTTATTCCGCCATCATCCCTTCCTCCGGAATCTGTTGATACTCTTGAAGCTATGAGGATCACAAACCAAGCGACCAGGAGTTGGATCAGCAATATCTCAAAACAGATGGAGAAAGGCTAGAGTTAGAAAATCTAAGGCTAATGGAGTTCATTCAGCAGCTAACAGCCCCTTTGCGCCAAGAAAGTGAAGCTTTTATTCCGCCATCATCCCTTCCTCCGGAATCTGTTGATACTCTTGAAGCTATGAGGATCACAAACCAAGCGACCAGGAGTTGGATCAGCAATATCTCAAAACAGATGGAGCAATTCTTAGAGAAATGCGCTCAGACTTATGACAGATCTGCCTTGCTTATAACTGAAGTTGGCCAGATTGAGGACAATTGGGAAGACTTCCAATACGTAAATGACAAAGTAATACCTCGTTTGAAGGTTTTAAAGGAAGTTTCCCTGCAAATATTAATCCAAGGTGGTGTTATTGAGGAAGGAGCCTCGTATGATTTCAGTAGGTGGTATCATTCCTTATTGGCTAAAAGGAAGATATATGATGGAATGAAGGAAGAATGTGCTGTTATATGGAGTGCAATTGAAAAAATTCAGTTCAAAATCCTCACTTCTCTTGAAGGATTAACAGGGCAGGAGCATCATGATGCAAATGGCTTGGATTTAGAAGGATTGAGGAGAAATGTAATTAGTATTTACTTCAAGGAAGTGCAGATTGTTATAGAGAATCAACTTGATGATATGTCTTCCCTTTTAACCTTTATGGATAACTTTCAGAAACAAGAAGATAGGTGGGAAGGTACTTTTACTCAATGCCTTGAAACCTTGGACGTAATGGGAGTGCGACTGGATTCTATGCTGAGCATATCAATGGAGGAGCTGGATTTTGTGTTCGCAAAATTTCTTGCATTTGCGGCTAGGGAGCAGTCCAATGGGAATTGCATTTTGGATTCCCACTTGCTCGAGTGATTCGCAAGGTGTCATCATTTTCCATACTCCAAGTGGCTCGTCCTGCTTGTGCCATGTGTCCTTTGAGTTGGTTATGCTTTTTAGGGTTAGGGTTTCTTGAAATAATCTTGGCCATTGATCTCAAATCAATCTGGGCCGTTGCTTTGTAATTGGGGTGCCTATATAAACCCCACGCATTTCATTCATTCAGGGAGAGACTTATGAAATTGTTGCTACTAGTGCTATTCAGATAATAATTGGATTCAGAGTTGAGCATTTGTTATTTTGAGAGCTCGCATGGTTTCATAATTTCTTCAATAAAGTAAATTAGTTTTCAGCATTTTTTTTAGATGAATGAAAGATTGATAGTGTTGGAAATAGTGAAATTAGTTCATACCTTTTTCAATTGAATGATTTTCAATTTGATGTGCAAGGTTAGTTTAAACTTCGAAACTGTTTAACTTGGATTCTATTACCTATATACATTGTTCGAATTGATGGTGGTATTGTGTAATAGGGCATCATTCGTAAACCCATTGAAGATTGCATCATCTTTGTCTAGTTGTAGTCATTGTGCTTGGCAAAACAAAGATTGGTTTAAATTTCACTGTTCAGCATTTGTCTCTTAAGTTCATAGGAGTAGTTTCGCATAAATCTAGTTTCTAAAACCTTACCCCTTTTTCCTTTTATTTTATCTCAAAACCTAAAATCCCAAAAAACACAAGAGCATTCAACGTCAAATCAATCCTAATCCCTACTTTGAGTAATTTACTACACAAGGTCCCTTTGTGAAATCAACATATCACATCATCCATTGAGCTTGTCCATCCCTAAACTTAAGAAACATTGGAATTACTGTATGACCTTTGTAGCAATCTTAGCATACGAGATAGTTTTTCAAGAGAGGATAGAGCGTCTCTGGACTCTTTATTCTAAAGTACTTGGTGAGTCATAAAACACGCATCAACAGGTCCCTATGGTTAGTTTCCTGTCTTATCTGGGGATTATCGTGGTTGTGGATCTTGATCACATTCAATACTCTCTTTGATTTTGCATAGGCTGCAATCTACGCCAATAAGATTTGTTGTATATGTCTCAAGCATGAACAAAATTGTACTGCTATTTTGTTACCCATAAAATGGAGAATGTGATCAGTAGGGAAGATTTTTCCCCTTGCCTTTTTGATGTTATTGTATTTTTTTCTTTCTTTTTAAAGTGTTTGTTTAAGTTATGTTTCTGTTTGGCTCAGAGACATTGCATTTAAGTATTTTTGAAATGAAAAGGAAAAATAGAGTAACGAGAGGAGGAGATATATAAGGAAGGTTATGATTTGGTATGGTAACTGTGGCTCTTCATGTTTCTTATTCAAATGGGCTTTTCCTTAGATGTTAGTGATATGTGGGTTGTGATTTTTGACTAGTACTTATATGGTTAATATCATAGTTGGAAAACTCGGACTCGCCGTGGACTCGGCAGCCCAAAAATATGACTCAGACTCAGGACTCGGCACGAACTTTGGCAAAGACTCGGCTAGGACTCGGCAAAAAAAAAAAAATGTAGTTTTACAAAAAAAAGAACAAATTAATG